>LTAE01009525.1:0-18435 GCA_001647135.1 Pontederia paniculata
TATTGGTCGACCTCTCTTCTTCTTTGGTCGACCGTTTATGCTCTGCTGCTTATCATATACTCTCCTGCTCTGATGTTGGTCGACCGCTTATATTCTTAGGACGCCCACTACACAAATATGGTTCTTCTGATGTATATTACATGTGCAGTGGTCGTCCATTCCTTTAACTCAGGTCGACCACTATACTGAACTTGAATATATCATGTTACAGAAATCAGCTCAAACAAGTTCATCAGTATAGGCTGAGTTCACTTACAAATTTATGATCATTCAAAATATTCTCGGGATCCTAGACAATGTCCACCCTATAAACAAATAACCCCAATGTCATTGGAAACCACATCAGAGTCTACTCCTTAAGGGTAATCTATCTTTTATGTCTACCCTAGTCAGACACCCCAAGTGTCTACAATGACTTCTCCATAGTGCACGCCTTCAGTGTAGTACACCCTCTAAGCGTCTACCATACCCAAACACCTCTTTGTGTCTAAGTTTCTAGGCCTCGCTATGTCGACATAACCTATTCCCTTATTTTCTACCCTACTCAAGCACCTTGTGTTTGTAGTGGCATCTTACGCCGCTCACCTTTGGTGAGATTGACACTCTCTAGTGTTTATATTAGATTCATTTTACACCTAATCGCCTCAAAAGGAATCTCCTTTTCTCTCAATATGATGCTCCTCTTAACTACAAAGACTAGTATCTGCCAGTTAAAGTAATCAAAACCTCACTATCTTTTAATTACATACAACCTCTCTAATTGTACAACCACTCCTCTAGAGCCTTTATCTATCTTCCACACCTGTAGTGTGGCATTTTTACAACCTTCATGCGAGAAATCCAATAGTGAAAATAACTAACAAGTGCACTAGGCATACAAATAATAAAGTGATGAGAGAAAGATATCATACCCATGAGGGTTGATCAATTTTTAAAATTCAAAGCCTTCTACATTATCTTGGGGAGAAAATTTAGAAGCGGTTTAAGATTAGAAAGAAAAACAAGCATAAAGTTCATGCCTAAAGGGCTTTAAACAAGCATAAAGTTCATGCCTAAAGGGCTTTACCATATTGTGAAGGAGCTACGGATAGTACTTGTATCCTCATCATTATCTATTGAGTTAAATAATGAAAATAATTTTGAAATGNAAACAAGCATAAAGTTCATGCCTAAAGGGCTTTACCATATTGTGAAGGAGCTACGGATAGTACTTGTATCCTCATCATTATCTATTGAGTTAAATAATGAAAATAATTTTGAAATGTTGTGATGAAAAATTGCATTAAAAATATAGGAATCCAAAATTGGATAACCTAACTATCTTAAATTAATAATAAGAATCAATCCCAAATTAAATGAAGATAAGATGACATTCTTATTTATTTCATAACTAACTAAATTAAGAATCCACAAATTTTGTGTTCAAACTAGATAAACGTAATATGACTTGCATATAAGAAAAACCTCTTGAGTTAACTAGAACATGGTATGTGTTGCATTTGTAATGGCCCATGTCAAGAGTAAATTCACTAGGTACTAGAACATGCAAGTGCACAAATCTCAAAACAAATTTACTAACTCAAAAGAAAAATGTGATTCAACAAGTTTTTCACTAATAGAGAACTACTTATGCAAAAAAAAATTACAAGCAAAAATATACTGGTAAATGAACTAATATTTCAAGTAATAAAATGTTACGAATACGAAGTTATCGACCCCACGAGGAACACACTAACAAATCAATTAACCCCAAAAGTTAATAGGAGGCAAAATTAGATTGGATCAAGTTTTGTTTCAAAAAAGTAAAATAGAAAGATCAAACAAATTATAAATGATAACACATTATGACTAGGATTTGAATGATATATATGATTAATAACAAATAATGTATTCAAAGATAAAGCACAAGTTCAAATTTACAGATAGATTAAGGACACTAAAAACATGACCTTTTTTTACCGAGTACACCAACTATCGTAAATCATAACCAACTTGAAAGCATTCCTTGCCGGATCTACTCTCTAATTACTCAAATTATGATGCAAAGATATATATTTCCTAAACTATTGAATCACCTTTACTAGGTAAACCCTATAGAACAAAAATATTGTATTTTTCACAAGATATATCAAGATAAAACATAAATTACATAAGGAGAAATTGATCACGACGAACAACTAAAAGTTAACTAACTTTAATAAAAACTTAGCAACCATGTTCATGCGAAAAGGAGATGAACTAGTATCAAAATAGCACATGGTTCGCAAGTTTGTCCTAGCAATTAAATTATTGCAAATTAATGACGAAACTACAAAATAAATATCCAATAATAATCCCAACGATATGTAGAACAAAGAGTACTCTAAGAATTGATGACAAACTCTTAGAGAATCCTTCTAAGTCTACCACGCAGAAATGTTTTCAACAGCTCTATCGAGACACTCTCATGTTCTTAACTTCAAAGCTTTAGGTTGATAGCTCCCAAAATGCGAAATATGGCTCTCAACAGGATTATTTAAGGTCTCCAAGGTGTCTTTAGGTTTTCCATAAAGTTTCAGGGTCTGGAAGTTTTCCCAAATGAAAATATGGTTATAACATTAAAACTTGTAATTGACATTGTGGTTGAAAGTGAATCCTTTAAAACACTTCCATATCTTCTTATTTATGTTATTACTTGATCTCCAAGGTAATTGAATAGGTTAGGAGTGCTTTTCTCATTGAAATCACTTCTAAAAATCTCTAGCAATCAAATTTTGGGCTAACTATCATGGTCATGATGAGATATAGTGATTTGTTACATTTGAAATTCATATATAAAAGGTTGGCATCACGACCTGTGAGATGCACTTCACGACCTAAGAATCTCCAACACTACTATTTATTGTTGATGTCGTGATGATATTAATGACTCGCGATATGTTAATATAATGACTTATGATGTCGTATTATGATTCGTGATAACCTAAAGTCTTTGAACTGCATCTCACGGTCTAAATGGTTACATCAATGTCTTGATCATGACCCATGATATAATCTTATGACTCATGACATCTCCATCAACAGAGTTGACTTCACTTTCTTGGTTAGAACACAGTCATGACAAGCTTGACATGAGCCGTGAAATCTAAAATGTTAATCTTTTGAATATAATTTTGACCTCTTTCAGTTGTAGCCTCCACTAGCCATTCCTGTACGCCCGCTAAATAGTTTTTTTAAACAAACATAGAAAAGTTTGGTAAAGTCATGACTCAAAGAAATAAAAGCAAATAGCTAATGAAATTGATGCATGATATGATAAAATTGACAAAAAATAAATACTAAATGCAAGCCTAAATACATGTTAGAATACACTCAACTACTCTACACTAGATAACATACATATAAGATTAAACATATAATTCATCATCGGGAGGAAGAAAACAAAGCAAAACTAACTAACATTGTTGTAGAAGGAGCCTACAATAATTTCTCCTTAATACAACAGCAATCCAGCCACTGTAATCTTTCAGGCTTCTTGGATCTAACAATATATATATACATATATATATATATATATATATATATATATATATATATCAAATGTTAAGCTCGATGAATACTTCAAAATATTGAGAGATGACTCTTCAAGGTCATTGGATGACCTATTTATAGTGCAAAGTCGGCCCTAGGGCTCTCATATCCAAGCGATCAAATTTTGATTGATGAATAAGTAAAAGATAGAAATCCTTTAAAACAACTTATTTTTTTGGATAACATGGTCCATGTCGGGTGCCAATATGGCCCTTTTTGAAGTCGATCCAATTTCAAATTTAAATTGACATTGGATTGATCAAAGACCATTTAAAGGTGAACTTGGTATGTATGCTGACTTTGTTCGGTTATGCTCTGATCATTCCAACGACTTCATTTCTGCAAATTTATACATTTATAATAAAAACAAAGAAATCTTGGATAGTTTCTGAATCAAATATAAAAAATATAAAAATGATGTGTTAAAAAATTATGAAAAATGACCTAAATAATATTCATGCAACATGTATATTTTGCTCGCATTAAACCCTAGTTTAGTAAATGCTCCTTGTATACTACCTATTCTAAAATTTCCCTTCATCCTATTCACACACTCACATATCACGATAGTCAACATAACATCCACAAAAATAGTTACTTTTATGTGGTTAAGCTTCTTCAAGTATATGTCCATGCTCAAGTTGTTTCCTCTTGAGGCACTCCAAAGATTTCACTACACAAGACTTTTTGCTTTGCAAAGGAGAGGTCTAACCTTAAAAAAGATATCGGAAATTATGAATTATCTTTCACCAACATCACAATTAGAAAGCCAAACTAATGGTTTAGACTCGGTAATGTTGCCGAACACTGATGTCTTCTGAACTTGATGGAGAATACTTGTGGAGAAGGCAAGCGGCTTGGGAGGGCACAACAATCTCAAGCGAGACAAGAGCAAGAAATATTAGTATTTAAGTGTGGTTGAGCAATTTATTTTATAACATTTGGATTGAGATAGTCATTGAATTAGGAGTGGGTGTTGTACTACTAGCCACATGAATAGTCATTGAATATTAGGTTCTTGTGCTAGTTATTGAGCTATGAATAAATGTTTTCTTGTTGATCATCTAAATAGTCTTCCATTGTACTAAGCATTTGAGTTTTAAGTAGACATTGCCTTGTTGAATGCCTTGAATAATCCACTAGATAATATTTCACATCATCAAGCCATAGGTCTTAATAATATGATATGCATACTTTTGGCACTTAATTTGAAATATCACATAAGTTACCACATAACAAGGCACACAAAATCTATTATCCTTAAATATTTGTCTCTTTCATTAATTGATGTTTATACTCTATCATTCCACCTCTTCATATAAACTTGATGTTTATACTTTATACTTCCTACATATACCTATTACTTATATAACATTTAAATCGCATCATTCTAGGTGTCACTAATATAAAGGATGTGTTACCATTAAAATTTTTTTAGCTATGTTAAACTACATTAGCTTAACACTAACATTCTTCTCCCAACATTCATTGTAACGTCCCCAAATGCACACCTCACCACCTGGCAGAATGTCCATCCGGAGACATTACCAACTTACATCTTTGACTTTTCTTTTTTAAATGCAGAAGTCAATACTTAACCTATAACTAGGACCCATGCCATATGCAAGCTATCTCATCACGAACATCATCATGTCATTGTTACGCAATCACCATCTATTCTATCTGTAGGATCAGAATATAGGGGAGACAATCCTCCCATGAGATATGAAGCTCAAAATGTAAAAGATAATAATTCAATAGGAAAAACATATATGCAGGTACAAGTAATAGAGAATATTTTCTATCATACTATCATCTTTCTAAATATTAAATTTGCTTTCACTTACTTTACCTTTTCCTTTACTTTACTTTACCTCTTTCTTTCAATGTTCATAAGTCCATCACTATCAATCTCTTTCATCTTTCCTTCCAATAATAGTGGCAAGAACATCGGATACACCTAACTCTCATGGTGTACAATAAATCAGTATGTTTAGGCCCAGTTCATTATACAATTTATACTTCTTTTCCATTAATCGTGGGTAGCATATTTTAATTCAATCAATAATGAGCGATTACCAGTACATGAAGTTCACATAAATCCGATGCCAGTATGGCTAGCTAGGCCATGGGGTCAACCCTAGACCCATCAATCAATCTTCATAAACAATAGTCCACAAGGAGCTCAGTGATTCCCAAAGGAACCAGGTCCTTCCTCTTCATTAACATCTTTTAACTCTTGTTACCTATCATGCCAAGTTCACGTGAGAGTATACTGGTCCTACCTCAACCAAATTCAATAAGTCAATCAAGCATTGCATCAACCATCCCACAATATGGCCCGCGTTATGTACCGGGTCAAGTCGGGTTTAGGCAAACACGATCATTCGAGTAATATAAAACTCTTTATATGGGAACACGAACATGTTCAACGTAACATGGGTTGTTTTGTTCCTAATGTTAACTTATCGTCTTCATTAGGGAAACACGGATGATGTCCATGGTGACCATTTTGGATATAGGGTTTTGGCATGCGGGCGTTCCGTTCAAGGAATCGTGGTCATGATCAGAATGATGAATATCGAGAACGACACAATTATCCTCCGAGAAGACGTGGGCCGTGTTCATAAGAATGCAGTCCATTTTTGACGCGTGTACATTATATCTTTGATCGGGTGCAACCTGCATCATCAACCGATATGGCACGTCCTCGTCATGTCTCAAGTTGGGATTGGTGACGCAAACCGTGTCATGGGGGAACACGACCCGTGTCCGGTTTCTGATTATGTATTTAATCATTATTTTCTTCTTATTATTCTGTTACTTTATCATACTTATATGAAAGACCCTAAGGTTGAACCTCCTAGTTACATACCTTCCTTTTTCGTCGTTCGATCCCATTTCTTCTTTATCAAGCACGCGTGTTGCAGTCCATGTCTTACTCGGATAATGTTCGTTTCTTTATATCTTCACGATGTTTCGCAGCATGTATCCCTTCATCAAAGCAGTCTGCTTTCTTCCTTTTCCCGTACAACACGGCCAACATCACATGTGGACACAGTCTGTGTTGCTCTTCTCTTTTTCCATGCCCCATCGAGAGTGAGGAGAAGAGAGAGAGAGAGAGAGAGAGAGAGAGAGAGAGAGAGAGATAGATAGATAGAGAGAGAGACACACACACACAAAGAGAGAGAGAGAGATAGATAGAGAGAGAGACACACACACACACACAAAGAGAGAGAGAGAGAGAGAGAGAGAAGATAGAGAGGGAGAACTTTTTATGCCTTGGGTTTGGGAGAGAAGATAATGAGGTCATCTTTCCTCTTCTCCTCTTTTTATAGGGGTTTTGTAGGAGTAATCCTAGTCTAGTTCAATTTACTCCCTTCAATTTCACTTATGATTAGGAGTCATTTAAAACTAATTTGGGTAGGACTAAGAATATTAAATTGACTAAGAAAATATTTATATACCAATTCGAATTCAACTCTAACTCTTTTTCTAATCCTAACCAACTATACATTTCCTTAACTTATCTTATCTTCCTTTTATTTATTTCAAAATCTGGGGTGTTACATTCTTCCTCCTTTTTTATTATAATAACATATTTTATTCATTCCCTTGGAATATGTCTTACATGAAACCAAGTTAGTTAACAATTCATCACCCCCAGCACAAGACACTTATTCAAATACATCTTGTGCTCTACCTAAGAAAATCATCAAATTTCCTATAAATAGACAATCCATATGATCTAAAACAAAGATCATAATCATCTACAAAATCTTTTATAGAGTTTTGAGGAACTAGGGTTTCAAACACATTCGTGAGACTCAAAACTGCAATAATGATAGTTAGACAAACTATCAACGGAGAACACTTCCATATAATATTTGCTACCAAACACTAAGTAGAAAAACCATGTCAATTCATCCATTCAACACATCATACCACATTGGAGCATCACTCCTTTCAATGTTCCTTCTCCCTTTTTGTTTCATTAAAAAGGGGAATATGTTATGACATTAGTAGCCATTGGGAAATCAATCTTGGCTTTACGAATGGTATGAAGTTCATTAATAATCAACGACACTTGCTCATGCTTCCAAATCATCTATGTCTAATGCCCTTCAATAATGTTTATTAACTTGTCAAATTCAAAGAATGGTTAAGAAATATCAGGATTAGAGTGTGAGTTAACATAAGTGGTAGGTTCTAGCTCAATACTAAACTCCTTATACACCCATTTATCATTGTCATAAACAAAACTCATACAAATGATTAAACTAACATTGATTATGCCTTAACTATCATGCAAAGGATCAGAATCGTGAAGTCTAAAGGAATACGAAAGTGACCAAATAATTGAGTCATAGGGACACTGTAACTATAATTGACTTTCTTGTATTTGCATTAAATAGTTCACCATAGAAGGTTTATCTTGAAACCAAAAATAATGAAATATAGGAGGCAAATTTCAAGATGAGAGAATATATGACGATTTCCTACCTTTGGCCCTAGATTATGTTTTATATAGCTCAAAAGGACCTTATAATCGACATTGTGACACAAAAATGAGTATTCTTTAGTTTAAGATTTCTAGATTTCGCATTACTCACGAAGTTAATGATTCCTTCCTTACCTATTTTCACCACATCATTGTCCCTTACATGGATGACATTTAGGTTCTCTTTATATCTAGGTATGTTAAAGACAATGACAAGAAATTTGGAGTTTAGGACATGAAAGTACCATGGACAAAGGAGATCAATGTAGAAGGTCCAATAACTATAAGATTGACATAAAATATTAAACATTGAAGAATAGACCATTTCTTGATAAATCTCATTTTCAATGATGTGTAGTAAAATATGCGGAAGGTGATAAGCTCATTTTTCTTCCAATAAAAAAGATACTCTTCTTTAGCGATGGAGAATATGAACAACTCAACATCATTGCTCTCGTTTACAAACTTCTCCTTCATCATGAATCATTGAACTATCATCTTTCTCTTGAATTTCTTCTTCGCAAGCTCTGAGTCACTCATCGAGTTTATACCTATTTTTGGTGGTTCTCTCTTAGGGGCCATTGGGAGAGATCATATTGAAGAGAAATTGTTTAGGGCTTCTAGGTTTGAAGGCATTATGAGGGTTTTCAAAGAAATAAGTGGTTGCCTATTTATCTACATGAGACAATTGAGAAAGATGGTTGCATTAGTGTCTTGTCAGCATTGGTTTGGGAAATCATAATGTTTAGTCACATCAACATTTAAATTTTGAATGTTTAATTGCTCATGCAGTGGGTTGCTCCTGGAGGAAAGTTAATTCTCCACCGAAACATCACATAATCTTGTCGATGGTCTAGAAAATCTACTTTCCACTTATCATTCCTATTTATTTTCTCAATGTTAAGAAAATGTCTTCTCTCAATGACTTTGTTAGTATGCTTGCTATTTTAAATCAGTAGTGAGGTATTCAATAATAATAATATATTTTTATTCTATATTATCCTGAATGTAGTGATGTTTGAGATCTTTATGTTTTATTCTTGAGTGTTGAATTGAATTCTCAAACATATCCATGACACTAGTATTGTCATAGTTGATTGGAATTTCTAAGAAATCAGTATTATAATAAGACAATTGTTTCATAACCTAAAGCAACTAAGCACAACAACATTCAGCGGCTACATACTCTACATTAAACCCATGACACTGAATTTTCCATGTAGCAATGAGTACCATTGATTTCTATTTAACTTAGAACTAGAAAATTAGCATCTAGATATCTATGGATATTTAATGTTAAATTCCTATCATACCATAGGCCAACATTACAAAAGCCCTTAAGGTATTTAAGTATCCTTTTAACAGTAATAAGATGAGACATAGTAGGTCTAGCCTAATATCTACCATATACAAAATATAACATCAACTCTAGTTGTTGCTAAATAAATAAAATTGTCAATCATACCTTGATATAGCTTCTGGTTCACACTCGTAGCTTTTTCATCATTATTCAATTTTGTAGATGTGTACATTGGAGTGGTGCAAATTTTGTAGTCCTTCATATAAACTTCTTGAACAAGTTTCTTGTGTAATTCTTAACTCAGCAAAATTCCTTTATCATTTTGCTTGGCTTGTAGCCCATGAAAAAATATGTACTCACTAAATATGAAGTAAATATTTTTGGTATTGATTCATCCAAAGATTTATGGAGAGTTGTAATCTTGTTTTCAAAAAGGATTTTTAGCCTATTTTTAGTTAGACTTTGTTAAAGGAAGTTGTATAAATTAATATATTGCTGCATTGCACACATTTAGGAGTGAAAGTGATTAAGGTTGCTTATTTTTTTTGGCCAAAAAAAGAAGCACCAACAATATTTTGATATCTTTTCCAAGCTTAAAAACTATTGATCTGAAAACTATTTAAAGAAGAGAAATCACTTTCAAGTGGGCCAATTTTTTGGACCATTATTTTAATACAATAATATATTTAAAAATATTATAAATAAGCTTATATCTTTAAAATTTATAAATAAGTTTATATCTTTAAAAAATATAAATAATTTTAATTCAAGTGTATCTAATATTATTATTGAAATATTAAACCCACATTTTAATTTGACATCAAGTAGAAAAATACAATAAAATATCATCTCATGTGAAATTATTTTTATTGATAGTAAAAAATTAAGGTGTCATAACTATGGAATAAAAAGTAAAATTTTGAGCCAATAGGATAAAAGGGTGCAAACCTCCGATGTATGAGTTTTCGAGGCATGCCCTATTTTTATCCTAACGTTTTTGTATAGAAAGATCAACCTACACTTTATTCAGGCAGATAAATATTTATTCTTCATTTTTTTTTGAAGCAGATATATTTTTTTTTTGTATTTCCCTAATTTTTCTTAGACTATCAACATAAATCCTTTTAAGACAATGTTAAAATGATGAGCCACTAGGATCGAAAATGACACCAAAAGGGGAAGGAGAGGAAATTGGTGTACCTAACTTTTCTTTTTACTAGATTGACATAACAAGTTTGTCAATAACACACATCAGATATAAGCAATAAATGGTTCACCCAAAGACCATAAGTAAGATATAAGCACAGTTGTTATATAAATAACTTATCAAAGATAATATCAATGTAAGCATAATGGAAATAAATCAAATAATTAGATGTCACAATATCATTAGAGATGGGTGGACCTTTTAGAACTTCATTCTACTGAATTGTCCTCGAGTCCCTTACCTATACGTGCTATGAAGATTGTTAGTTGTATCTGAATAGTAAAGTCGTGCCTTGTAAGGACATGGCTTCTATAACTAAACCACATTTTAAACTTACTTAGACACTCCTATTGCTTGTGGCGACTTATCCAAAGCCCACATTTTCAGCATAACCCATCATTAATGCTTATTCTACCTCAATCGCTTCTAACTATTGTAACAATAAATCCAAAGCCCACTCCTTCTTTGTAGCACATCTTTAATATCTACTATATTAAAACACCTATGTTTGTGGTGGAATTCTCAACCTTGCTCCTTCAGTGTAGCATACTCCCACAGTGTCTTTCTTACATCAAACACCTCTTATTTTAGAGTGAAACTTTGAATCCAATACCTTCAGCGTAACACTCCTTTAATTTCTAGCTTAGAACTATTTTACGCCTTGTCATTTCAGATGGAGCCGCCCCTCCTTTATGATACTCATCTTGACTATAGATAAAAGTGTCCCCTAGTTAAAATACTCAAACCCTTATTGATTCTGTACTCGTACTCCCAAGTCTGACCCTAGAGACTCTCCTTTAAAGTGTAGTATAGTCAAGCCAGTATCTTTACAACCTAAGTTTAGTATCCACTACATACACTTTGCTTAGTCCCAGCACTACCTTCAACCCAGTCACATGACACTAACAAAACCAAACAGTCAACCCATCATCCATTAATATAATCTGATTTTTTTTAAGTAGTTCATTTTGTTAGGCCTACATCAACAACTAGGCTATCTCCTTATGAGAAACTCTAGATTAATTATGTAACAGATCAAAATGACCCCGACCCAACACTAGTTGTGTCCTCCTCAGACATGGGTTGTGTTGTGTCCAACGTAAGAGGAAACATGAAATAGAGATGTCAACGTGGGCCATGTTCCAGGGGAACACAGGCTGGGCCGTGTTGACCCTAGAATGCGAGAGCAACTAAAAATGAACCGTGTCCATATAGGACGTGGGCCGTGTTGACGCGTGGTAGAGTTCAGGTTGGAGTTGAATTAGGATTATAGATTTAATTATGTTTTTAATTAACTTAAAAACCATAATCACTCCCAATATAAAACCCTCATCAGAAAAAATCATTCCCTAAACCCCCTTAGTTGTTCTACCCCAACCGCTAGTATCTCCTCTCTCCTCTGTCTCTCTCTCTCTCTTCTCGCTCTCCCCTCTCCCCTCTCCTCTCCCTCTCTTCTCTCCCCTAGGAATTCCTTTTGTTTTCATCTTCGGGACTTGCACCAAGAGAGGTTGAGGAGGTCGATGACACAAGGAGAGAGAGGCAACAACATGAGGTTGAGGAGGTCAATTATTGATGAATATTGAAAAGGGTTTTCAGTAGATTTATTCTCTATTATTCGAATCCGTATTGTTCTCAAGATTTAGGGATTCTTTTCTATGAATAGCTTTAAAATAATAATTAAATGCATAACCTGCACTTGGACACGGGTCGTGTTCCCCATGACACGATTCATGTTTCCCGTACTAGCGTGAGACACGCTGAGGACGGACCATGTCGACTAATGACATGGTGGAAAATAATATTTTAATCACCTAAAATGGACAACATGTCAATCTGACACGGTTTGTGTTCCCCGGGAGAACAGTCGCATCAACCCTTGTCACGGGGTGATTCAACCAGAACTAAATGCCCTCAGAAAAATGGACCGCATGCCGTAAGGATGCATTATGTGTCCTAGGGATACTATATTAAAGAAAAAGAATGGGTTGTGTCATTCTCTGACGTGACTAGTGTCTTCCCTAAATAAAAATAATAGATTAAGCTCTGCAACAAAAATGGATTGTGCCGCATTGGAACCGATTCACGTTCTCACCTGTGAACTTTTAAACTATCTGAAACAGTCGTGTTCGTTTGAACACCGCCCTCACCTAGGAGACAAAAGGGGTCGTGTCACCGATGACACAAGTCATGTCCTAGAATGCTTGATGTTATGTTTGTCTTATTGCCTGAACTTGATTTAGGTAGGAATAGTGTACTTTCACAAGAACTTAGCGTAATAGGTAACAATAATTAAAAATGTTAATGATCGTGTTAGAATGTATGCATGAAGAGGATGGCCCCGACGGACTAAGAGATTTATTCCTACTATTACTGGGTTCCTTCGGGAATCATTGAGTCCCTTATGGACTACTATTTATGAGATTTTACTTGGGTCAAAGAAAGTTCCCATGGCCTAGCTAGTGATACTAGCATCATGTTTCCCTTAATCTTTTTGCACTGGTAATCGCTCATTATCTATTGAAATAAAAGATGATGCTACACAAGATAAATGGAATAAAAGTGTAAATCGTATAACGAACTGGGCCTGAACATACTGATATACTGCACAACATGAAAGTTAGGTGTAATTGATGTTCTTGCCACTATTGCTGAAAGAAAGATGAAAAAAATTGATAAGCACTAATTCCCCACAAGTTTTCACTATTTAAAATTGGAAAGGAAAGGTTTGACTCATTTATATGTTGATTCTTAATTATGGTTCCTTTTTATATGATCTTTACATATTGAGTGTCACAGCTCATGTGGTCTCTCCCCTGAGAATTCAATTCTGTAGGTAATCCTTATGCTTAATAGGTGTTGATGGTGATGTTGCTCGTAGTGGTTTGTTGGCACACGGAATAGGATCCTGGTCGAGTCTTGAGTCTCTTGTAATACAGAGGACTCTAATTACTTAGTGTTTTATTTTGATATAGTAACTGATGTTAGTTTTCTCTTGAGACTAATGTAATAGATTTTTTATTTCTTTAGTTGAAAGGATGCTTTAGTTTAAAGATTTATTTTATATTATGATGATATGTCAATTAGCCAGAGTTAAGTCAAGAGATGTAAAGTCTTAGCATCCCCGATAGCACATTTTGCCATGTGTCATGGTCTTATTTTGGGAGCGTTACAGTTAAGTATCCAAGGCTAATGAGGGACAATTCTTAGTTGTCCCTAGAGGTAGAACAAGGCTCCCGATGGGAGGAATCGCTGCCAAGAGAATGCCCGAAGTCTTACTAGTCTCAAGAAGGGCAACAACAACAACAAACTAATAAAGGATCATGTCCACACTAACAACGATACCATGTGGGGGAATGTCTCCATAGGATAGGAGCATGCCTTTGTTAGGAAAGCATGGCCATTACATTTGGGATTGCCCAAAAGCAAGGATGGCTCCTTAGGATTCCAAAGATGAAGGAGGCCCCTCGAGGTTGGTACAACCCCGGGTATATGATATGGTACTTGAGCTAGAATCGAAATGACACGTCAATAACTCCATAGGTACACCTATTAAACCCTATAGAGATTGACTTTATTCTTAAGGAGTTTATCAAGGGTATAGATGATTAAATAATATTCCTCAATAAAGAAACAAACTAAACAATAGGATGATAGATGCCAAGATGAAATTCGAGGATAAATTTAATTTTAAGGAGGCTATGATGTAACACCCCAAAATCACCCCAACCCAACCCGGGCCATGTCCTCCTCGAACACGGGCCATGCTGTGTTCAACGTAGGAAGAAAAGAAAAATGGAGATGTCAACGCGGGTCGTGTTCTAGTAGGACATGGATCGTGTTGACCTTAGAAAGTGAGAGCAACTAAAAATGAACTGTGTCCATATAGGATGCGACACGTGTCAAATTTCGGGTGAGAGTGAATCATGGTTATAGGTTTAATTATATTTTTAATTAACTTAAAAACCCTAATAATTCCCCATATAAACCTTCATCATGAAAATTAATTCTTTAAACCCCTTAGTTGTTCTGCCCCAACCACCGGGTATTTCCCACTACAAGAATAATACATTTTAACGACAGAAAATTAGCGACGAAAATATTTGTCGCTAGACGATACTAGAAATGATTCTGAGACGCAATAATGACACAATATGAAGAAAATTTTATTTTTTTAGATAATAATAACAACGGTTTAGCTATGGATACGACGACGAAAACCTGTTATCGCCATTAACGTTAGAATTTGCATCACCTTAACAACAACTTTTGTGCTATTGTTAAGGTTTTTTAATGGAAAAATAATTACTAAACTGGCGACGAATTAGTTGTAATTGACCATTTGTCCCTAATATTTGTGCCCTAAATTCTCTTCCTTTTTCCTTTCTTTTCTTTATTTTTGCAACTTGTTTTTCTTGTCTCGTCTGTTGTTCATCGCCGCCATCTGCCATCCCTTGTCGCCGGCTGCAGGTAATAATCTTTACCTCTTGCCACCTCGCAGATTTCTCCCCTAGGCAGGTGTGAGGAGGGCGTAGTGCCCCTCCTCACACATGTGGGGAGGGTTGGCATTAACCTCCTCACACATGTGAGGAGGGCCAGCGCCGCCCTCGTGAGGATGGCGATGTTAGCTCTCTCGTCATGTGTGCCCTCCTCACACCTAGTAGGAGGGTGGGCACCTTCCTCACAACGAGGAAGGCGGCATATGACAAGAACATTTATTGTTCTTTGTTAACATTTATTATTGCTAACATGTATTTTATACAATATTCATGTGGGTTTTTGTCATCCCAAAGAAATTCTTATGTCATACATCTACCAAGGTTACGGTGGATTACAAGAACAATATATGTGTTGATAATATAGATTTATAAAAAATTAGATTTTCTTAATGTACGATTATAAAGTTACATGCATTAATCAATTTAGATATGTTTTCATCCCGGGATGTATTCATCGTGCCATCAGCGACTTCATTCTTTCGAGGCTTCTGGTAGACTGTGCTAATTGGAAGGACATTCTGTTGCCTTATCGGGATGATATATACAATGCATTTAAGGCAAACTTATTTTATATTCATTTGAAATTGGTTTACAAAATAATTACAAGTTGTCTTTTCATGCCAAGTATAAAATGGGAGGAAAACCTTCTAGATGGTATAATAAGGAAGGTCTTCAATATCGTAACTTCTACTCACGTCAAAGTAGTAATATTCAACTACCGTCGATGCAAGGCTTGCCACTGATGACAACATTCTTGAAGCAAAGGACAAGCATGCTTCACATATTTCAAAAGGAATTTGGTCTTCTCTTTGTGAAACTTGATAAGTAATAGTTGGATTAAATTTATATTTCTTCAACACTTATCATTTTACATGCAGGGCGTTACCCGAATATTAGGAGAAATCGGTAACCAACTAAATAATATATTGTTTAAGCAGATGCGAAACATCATTGTTGAGGCTCTATTGGGTTCATAGAGCATAGCAAAAAATGGTATCCTTTTCAAATTATCATAATTTTGAATCTTATCATAAAATAGTTCAAGTAAATTGTCTAATATGTGAAATTTGATTGATGTAGGAGTTGGCGAGTGGTGGAAAAATTGACTTCTAAATGGTGTATAAAGAAGTTTACATCAACAAGAAGACCAACCAATTTATCTCAGAGCAAGCAAAATACATTGCAATATTATTTTTTTGTAACACTCATTTCAAATATTTCTCCTTAACTTTTTGGTATGGAATTAACTAATTTTATTTGCAAGAGTCATATAATTTACTTATGGCGGAGAAGTATGGGGAGAATGTTGACGAATATCCCAAAGTCGACGAGGAGGTATGGAAAGAAGTTGTAGGATTTACTAAGGAGGGTCGACTTTATGGATTATGTAGATTTAGTTCGCAAGCAAGTGCTTCTTATGTCGCTGGTCTTTCGTGCAGTTCGGTCGCTGCCCCAACCCCTATGACTATGGCTGAGATGAGGGACCTTATGGGAGAGATCGTGAATGATAGGATTAGGCCACTAATGCTGGAGGTCTTGAATTTGATTTGCGATCGATCTACTACTTGCACTCCTTCATCTAACAATTAGACTCGTTGTGTTTGACAGATAAACTATGTTGTATTAGAAAATTGTGTTGTGATACTTATAAAGTATTATTGTGATAATTTGATGTAATGCGACTATTAGTACTTTTGTTACACATATTTATTATTTCATGAATGGATGAGAACATATGTTGGACACGATGATATCTATTGTATATAAGGTTTTACGTCAAAATTATTTTTTTTTACTATTTCATACTTAGGGACAGACCAACGATGGCTCAATGATTGACTTTTCTAGGAAAAATAAAATTTGTTCGATAGTTTACAATGGAGTAGTGACGAGTTTTTCCCAAAAATGAAATTTATTCGATAGTTACGACTGCATAACGCCGGCTATTAACATAGTTAGCGACAATTTTTTGACGATTTAGTAACGGCCGTAAAGAGGGAGTAGCGGTAGCCTATCAATGAGTTAGCATGCAAAATCATTCATTGTTTTAAAAAAAAGGAAAATAACGATATTTCAACGACAACTCTACGACTATTCAAGGATAGTTTATCGACGATATTAGCAACAGTTACATCCATTGCTAATAGAGATTATGTTTTAATGACAACTTGTTATTGTTGTAAGCCCATCACTAATTCGTTGCTTGGTGTTTTAAAGACAAGTTGGTGATATTTTTTTTTTGTCGCTGAACCTAGTTATTCTTGTAGTGTCCTCTCTCCTCTCACTCTTCTCTCTCTCTCCTCTCCTCTCCTCTCTCTGCTCCCCTCTCTTCTCTCTCCTAGGAATTCCTTTTGTTTTCATCCTCGAGACTTGAGTCATGAGAGGTTGCGATAGGTCGAAGACACGAGAAGAGAGAAGGCAACATCATCGGGATGAGGAGGACGTCGTTTAGCAAGGCACGAATAGAAGATAATCCTCTCAGAAAAAGGTATGAATTAGGATCATTAAAGAGAACCAATAATTGGATTTTAATGAATTAATGATGACTATTGAAAAGGATTTTCGGTAGATTTATTCCTTGTTATTCAGATTTATATTGTTCATGAGTTTTAGGTATTTTCCGCATGTGATTAGGCTTTAAAATAATGATTAAATGCATAACTGCACATGGACACAGCTTGTGTTCCCTATGACACGGTCCGCGTCTCCAGTACTGGCATGAGACATGATGGGGATGGACCGCGTGATGGATAATGCAGCGGAAGATAATATTTTAATCTCAAAAAATGGACCACGTGTCAATCTAAGATGGTTCGTGTGCCCTGGTAGAATGACCGGCCAACTCTTGACGCGCACTGCTTCGACCGAAACTAAACGCCCATAGGAAAATGGACCGCATACTGTAGGGACGCAAATCATTTTCTAGGGATCCTATATTAAAGAAAAAGAATGGCCCATGTCATTCTCTGACGCAACCCGTGTCTTTCCCGAAGGAAAAATAATATAATAAACCCTGCAACAAAAATGGATCATGTCACCTTGGAACATGGTCAACGTTCTCACATGTGACCGTCTTATACTATTCGAAACGACCATGTTATTCTGAACACCACCCGACTGATGTGAGTTTTGTAGTGCTATGGGTTTGTGTGATGAATTATGTGTATGGATGGGTGCATATGAAATGTGATAATCAAGTTTTAACCCTTAGCTTCCTCAAATTTGCAAGTGCACAGGTCAAGTAGCCAACTCGGGTATCGTATCCGCAGTGAATTGAAACTTAGAGACTAATCTAACAGAATTAACTAGCTAAAAGGAGAAACTAACTAAAAACAAAAAACTCTAACTAAACTATAAACTG
>LTAE01009526.1:0-11714 GCA_001647135.1 Pontederia paniculata
ATATATATATTTTAAGGTGAATTAATAAACTTTAAAATAATCTAAATAAATAATATTTTTTGAAGTAATATTAGCTAATATTTGAATGAAGGTAAAAAAATAAATAATAATAAATTAGAAGTATTCATGTAATAAAATAAATAAGTAGATTATTATGCTACAATTATAGACTGCTAAGGAGAAATGAATATTATAGTACATATAAATAATACTATTAATGAACGAATAAATATTAATATAATATATGTAAATTATATCTTATAGAAGAGTATATTATTAATATTAAGTAAAATTAAAGAATAAATAATAAGGAAGGAAAAATAAAAAAGGTAAATTAAATATAGGAAAAAGAAAAAAAAAGGAAAAATGGTGAATCAAGTGGAATTGAACCCAAGACCTCCCACTTTGAAGCACCTCAAAGTCACACACCTCCTATCCAACTGCACAAGCATCTATGGTTGTCACATAATTTGCTCAACGATTAATTGCTTGTCCTTCTTCGTGGTCATGAATATTCTTTTATATCTTCTTTCTTCATTCTAGCCATTTTTCTTTTCAAATTTGGCCTTCCAACATTGCTCAAATAAACCTGGTCATTTTAGTTTCCTGATATAGATTTTGACGACCTAATCTCTAATTTGGTCAACCGAATCTATGGTGCAAATGACTGGCTTCACAACATGATTTTTTGGTCCACTCTTTCGGTAATTCGATCAATTGAATCTCTGCTTCAACATCTTGGAGCTCTCTGGAGGATTTTTGGTCGACCTTTGGCCATTGTGATGCTCTTTTTGGATAGTTTTCTAGTGTATCATTCAGGTCGTCCATTCACCAAACTGATCAACCAAATTTGTTTGTGATAAGTGATTTTTATATAGATGATTTTTCTACTTAAACACTCTAATTTTCTATTCACTTTCAGCTCACATGCATATTTTCTTGTGTTTATCACTTTATTTTCTCAAATTATTTGTATAGTTCATATGTAGTGCTTTATACTGAAATTGTGCATGAATAGATACATTTTCAGCTCTTTTATTCACGTTCTGGTTTATCATCCATGTGCTGACCTAATCCCTATTATTAACCATTCTATGATCATGAGAACACATTTAATTAGTTTACTGCAAAGTGTTGATGCATATAATGCTGACTGTTGTTTTTATTCTAGTACAAGATCTGTTGGGAGCTGTCAGAGTGCTTTTTTGGCTTGACAAAATTTTTGTTTTGGCTCCATCTGCTGCTTTTTGGGTTGTTGCTGCAGAGGCTGCCACCTGTCCAAGCCTCCCAACATTTTTGAAGCTGAATCAGAAGATTCTTTGAATGGGACAGGTGGCACAATCATAGAAGGAGGAGAAGTTTCAGAATATTCCTAAAGAAGATATAAAAGGAAGAAAAGCTGTGAAGGGGGTCTCCTCTCTGGATCTCCTAAGTTCTGACTTATGGAAAGCAAATTAGGATTCTAGAGTAGCTGCACACGGGGATCAAGACGAAGGGAAGTTGCTACTGAGAAGTTGCAGTTTGTCATCTATCTTCTTATCTTTTATTCTGAATCATGTATTCATGGCAGAACACTGTGTTGTTTGTAAGTTTTAATTCAGAAATGTGTAACTAAACTATTTTATTTCCTAAGGATGGTAGTAGATTGTGTGTGAGGATGAGACATCTCTTTTATAGAATGACAGTTTTCTTAATGGATTTTAAATATGATTTGTGAATGTGTTAATGATGAAAATGTTGCTCAACAACTATGTTACTCTGTAATGCTGCAAAGCTTTTTGTTTCTGTTGTTTGATATCCAGAAGGAGCTCAAATGCATTATTTCCTTATCTATAATCATATTTGAACTTATTGTGCTTTGCTGCCTGAGAAATGTGTTTCAACAGTTATATTTCATCGAAATGTCGAAAGATTATTTTCTTTCCTGTTGTGTATTTCCCTTGAAATGAAACATTGACTCATTTCTCAGCTATCTATATTCATGTTGTTAGAAATAGAGATAAGGTTGATTATGATTGTTTTATAAGTCAAATCTTTTTGGAACTACATTTATCTCATTGAGCTAATCACTCATTCCTTTTCCAAAGTTGATATCAAAAAGGGTATCCAACAACAAATTTATTTTCATAAAACATGAGTTAATCTTCTGTGTTATATGTGATTTGTATTAGAGTATCATGCTTGGATTTTAATTAATAAGAATTTTTTTTAACACCAAAATCATAGAGTTAACTACTCTCATTTTAGTTCTAACCATCAGTTAAGAAGTAGATAGTGAGGAATTCTGATTAGCTGATTTTGAATTATTGTTAATGTTTGACTGAGATGATTTTTTGCGAATGAGGATTTGAATTTATCAACTGAGTGTATATGAGAATAGCCTTAGTGATTCTGTTTCTCATTGGTCCAAGATTTAATTCTGATTTGTTTCATTTATCACACAAGTAGAAGTCCTAGATGAACCCTACCCTTAGGAAATACCTCCCTGACTTAGCATCGATCTATAATTCTTTCCCCTGCTTAATTTTACATTTTTATAATCTAAAATACCAAAAATATTTAGTCATCTTTTGCTAAAACTAGATTTCTATAATTACTGATACAAAATTTGATATTCCTGCTTTGTAATTTTCCTCTTAGTTTTCATTTCATAATTTAGTTATAGTTTTCTATTTTAGTTAGCTTCTTCTTTTAGTTAGTTAATTATGTTAGATTAGTCTTTAAGTTTCAATTCATTGTGGATACGATATCCGAAGTTAGCTACTCGACCTGTGCACTTGCATATTTGAGGAAGATAAGGGTTAAAACTTGATTGTCATAATTCATAGTCACACACAATTCATCACACAAATTCATAGCACTACAATCCTCACATCAGTTTGCATGCTGATTTTTTGGATTTCTTTGAGGTTTTATCATCTATCACTCATTAAAAAATGTTAGTACTAATTTATCTATTACGTTTGTGGTCATCAAAATCATCGAAGGTTATGCAGTTTATCAACAATCTCCCTTTTTTGTTGATGTCAAACTTAATGAATGATAAACATAACAATAATAGTAATTGCTCCCCTGAATTCATGCTTGAATTTTAATTTGAGAGCAATAACTTATAATCAAGATCTGTAAATCCAATGTTTTATCATAATTAACATGGAATTTCAACATATATGATTAATGACAAATTTGTGCAAGAATATAGTTAATATTCAACATGAGCAATATGGGCAACATAGTCATCATCCATAAGCATAATCAAAACATGAGATAATCCATAATCCATACATAGAACATAATTCAAATAACATAATCCTAATAGCATAATCCAAGTATCATCTTTGTTTCTCCCCCTTTGACAACATCAAAAGAGGGAAAACAAACAAACATAAAACCTAAGACCGGACCAAAAACCTAGGAGGCGGGACGATCGATATCAAATGGTGAGGTATCAAATCTTGTCGAGTGAAAATAGGCAAACATGCAATTCAACATTCATCGCTGCTCCAACAACATAGTATCAATATGTGTCACCGAAGAGTCCCACTCCTCACATCTTGGATCGGTGCAGTTAAGTGTGTCCACATATTCATGTGTGCCCCATTCTTCACTAGACGTCCAAGTGTTTGGTGCATGTGGAGCAGATGGAGGGAGTGTACTCCAGTCCAAGCCTTCTTGTGGTGTTTCATATGCTTCATCTTCATCTTTAGAAGCTTCTTTCATGGTGTTGCTCCTGCCTATGTAGGTCCATTTACCCTGTTGAAAGCGAAGCATCTTCTAAATCATAGTCTGAAAGTTGATGACATATGTAGGTCTCTCCTTGAAATATGTTCCATTTGCAAGAATGATAACACCATAAGCCTTAAGATGTGGGTCAGTAATTGATCATAATATAAACGTGTATTATATCCATGGTCAGGAATGATCTTGTTATGTTTCCAATATAATTTGTAACTATATTTTTCTTCATTAGTAAATTCATTTGACAATTTTTCAATATTAACTCCATTCACAATTTTCATAGGTTTAAAAAAATTATTTTCAACGATATCCCAAATATCACTATCAATAGAGCATATATAGGCTTGCATATGAATCTTCCAACAAGAAAAGTTTGAAGAGCTAAAAAAAGGAGGACGAGTGGTCGATTGACCTTTGCCAAGAGTGAACCTCGTTGATGCCATACTCTTATGTCGTTTGATCTTGAATTAGAGTAACTAGGATCTTATACCAATTGTTGGATCGAGAGGCAGCAAGAGGGAGTGTTGAATTGGGTGCTTCTAACTTAAACTAAACAATTTCAATAAATCCCAATTGAAATCGTAAAGCACATAATCAATCAATATAATAATGATTTAAAGAGAAAAGTAAAGTGCACAAACGAAGAGCAAGACACGATCTTTTGTTGATGATGTTCGGCTCAATTTCTTTGCCTATGTTCCTGCTATGACTTCTTTAGATTGAGAATTTTGGAGATTCACAAATGCCACCTTCTGGATGAATCCGAGTGAAGGCAACCCAAGTACACCTCAATCGTATTTTCTCCGCTCGAGAGGTAAGGCTTCACTTCTCTTCACTTGGAGCTTTCAGAATACAAAAGAAATTTTCTCTCGTTTACAATTATGCTCTCACAAAAAAATGCTAAAGAGAAAAGATGTTACAAATGGATGATTGCGTTGTCACACAATTTCCTCAAGAATTGATTGATTGTTCTTTTTCATTGTCACGAATCTTCTTTTATATCTTCTTTCTTCATTCTATCCGTTTTTATTTCAAACTTGGCCTTCCAACATTGTATATCAAATAAACATGGTCGTTTTAGTTTTCTGATATAGATTTGGTCGACCTAATCTCCAATTCGGTCAACTGAATCTGTGGTGCAAAATGACTAGCTTCACGACATGATTTTCGATCTATTATTTTTATAATTCGGTCGATCAAATATCTGCTTTAACATCTTGGGAGCTCTTTGGAGTATTTTCTGTTGATTGAAAATGACTTTCAGTTGATCGTTGTGATATTCTTTCTGAGCAGTTTTCCAGTGTATCATTCAGGTCGTCCGATTCTCCAAACTGATAAACTACATTTATTTGCATGCTATTTTTTTGTATTTCTTTGAAATTTTATCATTTGTGACTCATTAAAAAATGCTAGTATTAATTTATCTATTAAGTTTGTAATCATCAAAATCATCGAAGGTTATGCTCTTGATCAACAAAATAATCAAAGCACAAGGTGTAGCCACAAATTTTATTTCAGCTAAGGTGTGTTCCGATAGGTAACTTGACTTTGATGTGACCTATAATTAGTAGAAATTTATAGTATATGAGAGTAAACAATGATCAGAACAACTCTTGTTTAATCAAAAATTTTAAAGACAATTCATTAAAGAGAAGTTAATTATTTACCTATATAGAAAGTCTTAGGATTGAGTTGTTGTACAAGGTGGTTTCTTCTTTGCTTTTTCTAGTGTCTTTCATCTTGATCTCGACCTAGGGTTGAGAAGGATAAGAATCAGGTAAAGTGTTGAAACATTGAATCTTATTCGTACCTATATAAACCAATGTAACATCGGCTAAAATCAAAGTCGAATTTTCCCCTTAGCTTGTTTATAAGAAATTACCCCATTTAAATTCAAGAAAAATATCTACAAATTAAATTTCGAAAGATTCAAAATCTACATTTCTGTAAAAGAACAAAAACAAAAAAAATATTTTTTTTTATTTTTACACATTCATTTAATCCAACTAAAACTTCTTCTAAAATTATTAAAAATCACATTTAAGATATAAGTATAGAGGAACAATCGTCGAGATTTTATTTTTAAAAATTCTAATATTTTTGAAAAATCATGTTTTTTATGTCTTAAGAGTGAAATTCTGCCACTTTTGATGCTCCAACATTTTAAATTGTTTTTTTTATATTACACAATTATCATAGCACATATTAATAATATAATATGACTAACTAATACATGTAAACTTATATAGATTAAGTCACGAATATTACAACCACAAATAACCATTTTTCTTGTAATAGGTGGAAGGGTTTTAATATTAGAGTTTATGTGTGTTGAAAATCATGCTATGATCTTTTTATAATGCATATTGTTAACAAAAATAAAAGTAATCATCGCCCTCTTTGCACTTGTTGCACATTTAGGAAAATAAGTTTCATCCATGCTTATGCACTTGGAGATTTTTTTTTTCCATGCTTGTAATCAAGTTCAATCTTATGTATGTTGAAAACATGCATTAAACTGTTTTATTCATGCTTTTAAACAATACATAAACAACAACAACAACAATCATCATTTTTTTTTATGTTTGAGCATACTTATAGAAATAAGTTTGTTCATGTATGATCAATATGTGATAAAAGAATGTGTAGAGAATCTTTTATCTTATGCATACATCTAAGTAAGTAAAAAACCATGTATAATCATCGTATATATCTACTAAACAACGTTTTGGCTCATGCATTTAATTTTTTGTGTTAAAAATGTCTCTAAATAGAGATAAACACTCATTTTTGTGCTATTTTACACTCGTGGATCTAATTTTTTTAGTACATATGTCCATTTGCCTAGCATTGGCGTTGAGAAACATGTGTTGAACATAGTGTGCATATCTAAACAATAACAATAAATCTTGAGGAACGAAAGCATATATTAAACATTTCGAATGCATGCCTCTAATCAATGATAAAGAGCAACCATCATCTTTAGAGATGCAAGATTATTTTTCTGTGCACGTTTCTAAACAAAGTTCTAATTCATACATGTTTGTGTATTGAAAATCATGGACTTTCTTGTGTGCATGCCTCTAGAAATAAGATAAACGATGCAATCAATTATTTTGATTATTTAGATATACTTTTAAAAATAAATCAAGTTCATTTTTAAAAAAAATTCATGCTAGGGAGGCAACCTACTAGGAGGACTTTAATAGGGCTTAATGAGCATTAATGTAATTGGTTGGATTCATAGTGTAAACAAATGTTCATAATTAAACTTAAAATGTTGTCATTAATGAACATCAATACTACAATGTATCAATTTCAATTCATTACATTAAATCCACATTAATTAACATTAATACAATAATATATCAAGTTCAATCTACTGTAAATTCTTCAAAGCCAAAATCCTTTATATATCTTTAAGTTTTAAATTTTGTTTTCTTACTATGTGAAAAAAAATAATTAATGGCATTGCTTCTTAATTTACTCATACCGTGAAGCCTATTGTCATTCATGATAGCATTTAAACCAATTAAATGGATGAGTTATATAATACCAAATTAAATTACATGACTCCTTAGAAGTGAACAATAAATTAAAATAACAAATAGAGAAAATATTTTTTTTATAAATCTGCAAATTTTGGTATTAAAATATCATTGTACATTATTATTTTTAATTAAAAAGACGTCAATGCATAAACTAAAAAAAATGACTTTATTTTAATTACATCATGAAAGGCCATTAACTTCAAATTTAGGGGACTTTGTATAGTTTTTCAAATACAGACACAAATACATGTGTCTATATCTATCTATCTATCTATATATTTGCAAAATAGAATGTAGAAAAGGAAAAATAATTATGTTAATGCAAGTTTATGTATATAGTTTTGTAAAGAAATATGGGGAAAAAGGAAAACTAATAATAGTAATGCAAGTTGTAGTACAAAAACTATTTTAAATCGTCTCATTTTATCATTAATGGAAATTAATTATCATTAATGAACATTAATATAATAGCCTTCCAGAAAATATTTTATTAATGCAAGCAAACCATCAATAGTAATTGTAACTTTATCATCAACATGATGCCATTAATGAACATTAATAGGATAATCTGTAAAGCTTCATACCCAACCCACGATTTCTTAATATACGTGTTAATCTTATTTTTTTGGTTACATACATTGTAATGAGAAGAAAAATCATTAATGCTAGTAGTTGTATACTCAAATAAATTAAATTGATGATTACATAATAAATTAGATGACTCAAGGGAATAATTAACTTTCAAAATAATAAAAAAAGAAAAAATGGAAGGCAGGATATATACATAAGAAAAATTATAGTCCCAAAATTTACTACTACGTTGTTATCACGAATATTTTTATATCAATATAAATGTTTTATTTTCAGTGAGAGAAATGATTAATTTTAAAATCGTTTGTTCATGTAACGGTAAAATAATGCGTTATTGGGTTCATGTAACGGAAAAAAGCGTCCTAATCATTTTTTTTTTCTCTCTATTTATAGCCCTCGTCGTCACCAGAACTCACACAGCTTCAAGTATAATTCCCTCCCTCTCGCACTGTTGCAGTGCTAATGGCGTCGCCAACGAAGATGGCAAGCCCTTCCTCGTCGTGCTTCCTCCTTACCGTTTCACTCGCCATCCTCCTCGCCGTGATCGTAGGCAAGCTCCGGCAGTCGCCTGACGCGATCGCCGAACGCCTCGTCCGCCTGGACGCCCCGGTCGCGGACATCCGCACCGACCATCACGCCATCGCACGGATGTCCACCGACTACGGCCTCCTGACTCGAGCAGCCCCCGCTGCCGTCCTCCACCCGTCGTCCCCCGCCGACGTCGCGGCCCTCGTCCGGCTCTCCCACGCGCTGCCGCACCCCTTCCCCGTGTCCGCGCGAGGCAACGGCCAATCCATCAGAGGCCAGACGCTCGCCCCCGGCGGCGTGGTCGTCGACATGCTGTCGCTGCAGGAGCGCTCGCGTTACAAGCGCATCAATGTGTCGGCGTCGACGTCGGGCGCCTCCGGCAGGTACGTCGACGCCGGAGCGGAGCAGCTTTGGATCGACGTCCTGCGCGAGTCGCTCGTGCACGGCCTCGCGCCGCGGTCGTGGACCGACTACCTCTACATGTCGGTCGGTGGTACGCTCTCGAACGCCGGCATCAGCGGCCAGGCCTTCCGTAGCGGCCCCCAGATCTCCAACGTCTACGAGTTGGACGTCATCACTGGTACATCGAATCTAGATATGTATTATTATTATTATTGTTAGATTTGGTCGACCAGAACAGTGCTCTAATCCGAAACCTGCATGCATGCAACGCAGGAAAGGGGGAGATGGTTACATGTTCCCACACCCAGAACTCTGAACTGTTCTACGGGGTGTTGGGAGGTCTCGGGCAGCTTGGCATCATAACCAGGGCCCGGATCCCCATCGTGCCGGCGCCGGTGAAAGTCCGGTGGCTCCGCCTCATTTACAGCGACTTCGCCGCCTTCACAAGGGACGAGGAGCTCCTCATCGGAATGGATCACAATGGTTTCGACTATGTGGAAGGGTTGCTGCTGTTGGACCATACCCTAATTGAAAACTGGAAGTCTTCCTTCTTCTCCGACTCCGACATGGAGAACATCGGCAAGCTGGCGAAGGATTCCGGCTCCATATACTGCTTGGAAGGTGCTGTCTACTACTATGAATCAGACACTGCGTCTTCCGTCGATAAGGTACGTAATCACCTCAGCAGCATGCGACCTGCCATTGATCACTGAACTGTGCACCACGTACTGAAACCTTTCTGTCACTGCAGGAACTCGAAGCGCTGCTCAAAAAGCTGAGCTTTGCTCCCGGCTTCGCGTTCTCCAACGACGTAACCTACACGGAGTTCCTCGACAGGGTGCACGACGACGAGGAGTCGACCCTCCGATCGTTGGGGCTTTGGGAAGTTCCACATCCGTGGATCAACATCTTCGTGCCCAAGTCCAGGATACATGAACTCGAGGCCGGCGTCTTCAGAGGAATCCTCAAGGGCAGCAAGTTCATGGGTCCTCTCCTGGTGTACCCCATGAACAAGAACAAGTACGTATAATTATACATCAGTAGAAGGTGATCGATCGATCCTTTGATTGCTGTGACTTGCTATGTATATAATATGCTGCATGCATGCAGGTGGGATGAAAGGATGTCGGTGGTGCTCCCGGACGAGGATGTTTTCTACACAGTTGAGCTGCTCAGATACGCGGACGTCGACGACTGGGAGACGATGGATGAACAGAACAACGAGATATTACGCTTCTGCGACCAGCACGGCATCAAGTACAAGCAGTACCTGCCGTACTACACTGCTCAAGAGGACTGGGCGAAGCATTACGGCCCCAAGTGGGACAAGTTCGTGCAGCTCAAGAAGAAGTATGACCCCAAGGCAATTCTATCACCAGGGCAGAAGATTTTTACGTCCTCTTTGTTGGAACGTGATGATGCCTCCGAGTAGTGCATGTTTTCTTCCTCGGCTTGATCTCATGCAGAGCAACGTGTAGTAGTTTGATTCTTGAATTGTAATCCAATTCCAAGTAACTGCACCAACAGAGAGTTTCTTCAGCGACAAAGTTCACTTGTTTCTCAAAAGAATTCTGAACCCTATCATTAAATATTTTACTTGTATTAGAACTTTAATTATTTCAAAATATATAGAGTTCTAGCACAAATTTTGTTTTTTGTTTTTGTGAGCATATAATTAGGATGCTATTGGATAATAATTTTGATTAGGTCTTTACTCTTTTCAATTCATTTGAAACTACTTGGTGACTCTAGAAATAAACTTTTTTTGTGACAAGAAATGAAGTTTCTTTTTTTTTCGGTATCAATCCGGTAATCCAGGACTTTAGCACCTGACTAATCCAGTGCTCGGACTGGTGGTGGCATGAAAAAATCTTAGCCAAATTGAAGTCTCCGATGTTTGAACTTGGGATTATTAACTTTCTCGTCCCTCAACTCGGGTCACAGATCCACTAATTATCTGTGTCAGTCAATGTTAGTTAGAAATGAAATGTGTTGCTGAATAAAGTGTGATGTTGTAGTTACTCTTAGATTGAATTTTAACTAAAAGCTTACTAGACATGTTTTAGCATCACTACAGTATTGAGTATTATTAGATTTTTTTCTATTATATTTTACTACAAAAGTCGAGTCCTATTACTATCTTTGCTAGGAACTATGTGTAATGTGTACAGATATAGGGCAAAATTTTATTAATCTAATATGTGCAAATTATTGTCCTCCAAATATCATCAAAGATTCAGATCATTAAAAAGAAAACTAGGAGATCTGAAGATGACTACGTTGTTGTTGCTCCGAAGAACACTATCTTCTTCATGTGTGTGCCACTGGTGAGGAAACTAAAGGAAGTCATCCTTTTATGTTGATCCATGAGTATATGGACAACACCATATGCATATTTCATCTCATGAACCATGAATAAGGAGAGGTAAAGAAGAGAGAAAAAAAGACAACAAGAATAATACCAAAAAGTCAACTAAAGATTCTCATAAAAATTGTGATTACTTTGTTTCCTATTTAAAGGAGATAATAACAACTCAAATTTTATCATATATGAGTTGCCATTCTCTTTGAATCTATCCTTATCTTTTTTAGATGGACAGCATCAGCATGTAATTAATGATAAATCATTTAAAAATAGAAGGTTAGATAAATATGACATAGTGGACATTTAGGTCTTGTTTGGTTGAAGGATAAATTATGGAATAAGAATTTATTCTACCTTAATTCACCAAACACCCATTAAAAATGCAAGGGCACACTTGGTATTTAGAAAAAAATTAATCCTATGAATAGTGACTTTTTGAGAAATAATTTATTTCACCATTTTGGTGGAATAATTCATTCTTCCTAAAATGAATAGGATAATTACCTTTATTCCATCATATTCTATCCACCAACCAAACA
>LTAE01009527.1:7076-23543 GCA_001647135.1 Pontederia paniculata
GAGAGAGAGAGAGAGAGAGAGAGAGAGAGAGAGAGAGAGAGAGAGAGGTTCATCAGCTACTTATTTAGATAAGCAGTAGTAGCGATATTTCTGTCCTTGAGATGCTTCAACCTGCAAAAGGAATGCAGACGAACGAAGAATCAGCAAAAAGCCTCAATCAATCGACTGTTTCAATTTTGCAGAATAAATTATCCAACTCGAGTTACTGCACATGTGGTGCATCGGTCCACGATAGAGAATATATATATATATATATATGCCACTACTTCTTATTAATTTGAACTAATAATAGAACTTGCACGAGGACGTAAAGGGAAAAGGGAATTTAATTAGATGCAGGAAAGGCGTCGGTACGTACCCCTGCGGCCGCAAGGCCTGTAATTTGCGTAAGGCATGTGCCCCGTCTCAATGCGCCTTATGTCCTCGACTAGCAGCTCGTAGTGGTGCTTCACTTCGTCGGCAGACTTCCCGCCGACGAGGCGGGCAACTTTGAGCCAGCGATCAGGGGTGTCCTTGTCGTACACAGCGAGGGCCTGCTCGAACATCTTGTTCTGCTGGGGCGTCCAAATGGAGCTGATCATGGAACTCGATGCCATCTCCTTGTAGGTACGTAGATGGATGCAGTCCTGGAGGAGAAAGAAGGTGGCTAGCAGAAGAAAGGGAACGAATGAGACCTTCTTGTTATGTATCAGAGCTCTGAGAGCTTAATTTGCCTGATGAGATTATGGTATGGGAAGGCAGCTGCATGGGGCGCTCTTTATAGGCAGCTGGAGATGGAGGGAGATCCGGGTTTGGGGTGGTGGCGCAATAGAGCCATTTGGAGAGAGAATAATGCCACCAAAAAGGACTGGAAAGGAGGACGGCCGGAATAAGGAATACAGAACTATTCACAAGGACTGTGGAAGAGAATAAGAAGATTATGTCTGGAGTGATTGGGCTAAGAGTATCGCAAAGATGTTCCTGTCGCAAGGGATTCTTTTTCCCATGGCCTTTCTAGCAGAATTTTTCTCCTTGATCTCTCTCCTCCCAATTTTCCCTTGCTATCTTTATAATTAAGATTTTAATCTTCTGCATATCCGTGCATCCTCTGTTCCTTCAGATCAAGGATTTATTTGATCGAAGTTCAATTTCAGTTTGCATCTGATCTTACTTGATTGAGGAATTTTTCTAAGTGGCACCATTGTAGAAATACATACAGACTCCGGCCGTAGCTAGTGTGAAGCTTGACATGAATCTGACAATAAAAACTCAATAACATGATGCATATCTCTATTTGACAATTATTCAAAAAACATGATGATGAACAAATTCCTGAACTTCAATTAAATCTGATGCTAACATGATGAAGAAGCAAAGTCACAACTCCTATATAAGTAAGCAATATTATTTTCCACAGAAAAATGACAGCTCAAAAGCTGTTCTTTCCTGTTGATAATCACTTGGCTAATGCACATCCATGACACATGAAGATAAACTTATCTTGCCTCTTTTACCGATAAAAAAAAGAAAGTTACAGCAAAGTGAACATATAGTAGTAACTATTTGACTTGTCAGATGGGGGTGAAAGTTTGCATTCTCACAATTCAGAAACTTTTTGAGAGCTATAAATATCAGCTTGGCTTTCATCTTGAGTCCCCTTCAAAGATTCCTAGCATCATAATTGTAATCAAGTTGCGCGCTACCTAGAATCACAACCCTTGGACGTAGGAACATATAATTTGTTCTTCACCCACTGCATTGAGCTGATGCTCTTCAGTCTTCACTAGTTGATTATTACTGTTTTCATATTCAATATAACAAGTAGCTTCTCGGGAATCAGAGGTTTAAAGAGCCAAGAGGTGATAAGGACTGTTCAAGGATTCCAGGCCTAAAAGTATGAAGATTATATATACATTAATTATTTATACTGAAAGGTTATTGCTTCCTGGAAAGTTAAATGAGCACTTAGATCACTTAAAAGCACAGCAGGGAATCTATTTTTTGCTTCTTCTATGCATATATATGAGGAACATGAACATCTCATAATACTTGATTTCGTGTGCCTGAAATTTTCGTATGGTATGACATGAAAAAGAGTATGAATCATTTAGACACTGAAATGGCTATAAAGTATAAAAGGCTTATGCTTCGAGTCCTATGACCTTGGAGTGCAGTGGTCAAGGATATATGCATAGGTAGCTCTCATTCTCACAATCCACAACTGGCTATCAGAGAGATTTGCTTAGAATCTTCACTATGCATGACATCTGGACGAAATGAAAAGTTATATTTCTCTGTGATAGGGAAATTTAATTAATTTATACAAGAAGAGCAGAGATGTCTCTTTCTAGCAGGATATTGTTTTCTTAATTTCTCTAATTGAAGAGGAAAAGAAGGAACCAAGGCAGCAACTTTGTTAGCAAGGAATATGTTCTGGATAAAGTAGTCCTTCATATAAATGTTCCTCCTGATAATGAGAATCCCTACTGAGGACCATATGCACCTCCATAATGTGAATGGCTGGATTCCTTCTCTTTCTATCTCTATTTGATGGTTCAAATTCACTTCCCATTGTACTTTTTAACAAGTTGTGGAGTACTTCTTTGGTTTTAATATATCTCTCTCTCACTAGAAGACCTTTGGATTAGGCAATTCTGAAACTCAAGTCTTTCCACCTGAGGAAACTGGTGATATCAACAAGGATAGAAAGAAATTAAAGATAGATACTATATCATGTCACCTGGCATCCAATTCCTGGCTCAAAATTATTAGTCTATCAAGATACTTTCAGCTAATCATCAGTGATATAATATGACATCAGAAAGCACTAATCCCCTAACAGATACTGGCAAATGCTCATCCATATGCTCACTTGCAGAATCAGAGAACAGAGAAACTCAGTTTTTGGCTGTGACACTGAGTAAATCTCTTAAAAGAACTAAATATTCCTGTCTACCACTTTAGAAAAAGAAAACACCCTGGAATAGAAGATATGGATGCAAAAACTACTGAATAGAGACAAGATCCTGATACTAGGCAATAATTTTCACTATGCCCAAGTAGCACATATGGACATGCATGCCTGGGGTTTAACAGTATGTATTTCTAGTAATTCTAGTTCAGAATGCACAAACATATAAAAAAGAATAATAAAGCAGACATACAACTTAAACAACAAATATTTGATCCTTTCATGAATATTAAAGCTTAGAAATATTACAAACACGTTTCTATTTTTAGTTGGAAAATGTTTTATCTGTTAGGACAAAAAAAACAAGAAGTTTCAAATCCGATTAGTACCTGTTCGGGTGAGGTGGCCAGCCCATGAACAGGCCCACTAGATTTTAATTAACTAGTTGCATGATACTTGAAGAGGCTACATGCACATAATATAAAATAAACGTCTTGTCTCTCTTGAAGCTTGTAGTGTCTGAAAGTTTGATTGGGAAAAAGAAAAAAAAATCTTTGGTCAAGACATGAGAAAAGGTTATGCTCTTTGTTGATGGTAAAGACTCGAGTGAAAGAAAAGATGACTCATAAAAAAAATAAAAATATTCATGAGCAAAGAATTAGAATCAAGTCGAATTACAAGAGTTTCTGAAATTTTTTTTAATATTATAATCACCGAGAATCATCATAATTAAATGTTGTTATCATTCTGGTTGATTATTTCAACATATTTATTTTTAAAATTTATTTTAACAGAGTAATCAAACTCGCTTCGACTAACTATTCAACTTGAAAAGCAATAATAGAGGATTTTTATTGTAAGAATTTATTTCATTAGTTGAATTAAGAGATAAAACTTTAACAAAAAAAATGACTAAAAGTTGAAAAATGTTACATAAAAAGCTATCAAGATGATTAGATAATTCATTGATGTTAGTGCCTTACATCATATTGCTAAAAAATAAATGCATATTTTTTTAAAAACCAATTACAAGACTCATATAAGATGAATGCAGGACAAAATAATTTTTTTGTAATTGGAAAATTGGTGAATTTGAAATTTAGATATAAAAAAAATCTAATTTTGAATATTTTAGTATATTTCAAAATTTAGTAAATTAACTAGCAGTAATGAAAATAGCTTTTAATGATGAAATGCAAAGATTAATACTCCTAAGTTCCTTATAAAGCCATGAAAAATATTGATGACAACACTTAGTAATTTCATTTCTAATCGTAGTATATATTTTTATTTCATGGTTAAAGATTATTTGTTAAATAAAAAATAAAGAGGAATAATATGGAACAAATACTGTGTAGATTCTTGTCAAAAAGAACAAGGGAGAATCAAAAGGAGAGGTCCTAAGAATCATGGTGATATATTATAATTTAAAAGAATAATTTTGTGTTATCATTGTAATAGTGAATGTCATATCAAGTGAAATTATAAAGATTGGAAAATTTAGCAAAATGCAAAAAATAAAAAAAAAAGACAATCAAATACTAGTATATTAACATTAGAGGAAAAAATTATATTTCTTTGAGATGAAAAAAAAAATAATGCAATATCAAACATTCTTCTATTAAGTGTAGTCGATTTAGAAATTTCACATCATGCAACTCCATTAAAAAAATATTCTAGCATATATAAGAGAGTAAAATTTCAATGAAAATATGGTGTAGTGATTTTGAGAGACAATGAAAATGAGCAAAAAGAGAGTAAAATTGCAACATTGGAGATTTATTCATACGAAAAGATGATGTTATGAGTTGATTTTGAAGGATGCTAAACACATGATTTCTTCTCAACTTTTGGATCAAGAGAGTCATCACAGTCATATGGAAGATATAAAATGAAAATTGATTAAAGGATCCATAATTGTTGCCAAAGAACATTCTCTATAAAATTTGATTGGACAATTGGTTAATTCAATAGAGGAAGCAGATTTATTAAATTTGTGGCACAATTAGGACACATAAGGGAGAAAGAATTGCATATCCTAATGAGAACTTGTCATATAATTTTAACCAAATGTAAAAATTTTGAATACTTGTTATGATTGAATATTTAGTAAATAAAGTAGAGTGTTTGTTTATTTAGTAAGTAAAGTAGAGTGTCTTTAATGTCTAGTTCCAAGAGAAAATAAAATAAATTGGATTTGATCAATTATAATATGTGTAGTCCATTGATGATTATTCTTTTTATGTGGCAATATATATACTATTTTTATTGATGATGATTCACAAAAAATATTTATGAAAATAAAAATAAGTACTTTAGGTAAGAACTTTTATGCTCTAGTGAAAAGAGAGGTAAAAAACAAATTGAAGTATTTTTACGCAAATAATGATGGTGAATATATGTCTCGAAAGTTCAAGAATTACTATTTAAAGCATGGAATCAAATATGAGAAAAATGTATATGAAACTCCACATAATAATGGAGTTGCTAAAGGATTAAGGACAAAGTCATATATATGTTGAAGATGGCTAAGCTATCAAAGTCATTTTATAGTGAAGTTGTGAATACTATGTGCTATCGGATTAATAAATCTTCATCTGTTTCTTTGAATTCTCATACTCCTAAGAAAGTGTGGACTAATAGGAATGTGTTTTTTATTCTCATTTGAAATTTTTTTGTTGCATAGCTTTTGCAAAATCTGAAAGGAACATAGACGTAAATTTGATGATCAATTTTAAAAGTACATGTTTTTTTAGTTATGAGATGTAAAATTCGATTACAAGTTATGAAATTTGAAGAAAAAAATCAGAAGCAAAGATAAGCCTTTTCATAATTTGGAACATTACAAGACTTCAATACATCAAGAAAATAAGGTAGTGATAATGTATATGCTAAACTTAGGAGTGATGAGATAGTGGTAAATGCAGATGATGCAAATGTAGAGAATATAAAACAGAGGGAGTAAGTGACTATTTAGCTTCACAAATTACAAGAGAAAATATCCTTCTATTACATATCTCAAATTTTGAATATTCAGTTATTACTAAAGGGGACGAACCAAAGACAAAACTAAGAAGACAATTGGAACAAAATATCATATTTTTAATTAAATAAAAATCAAATGATGATTCTTGATAGAGATATTCTCATGAGCTGGTTGAGAGGATTATTGGTCTCATGTGCCCAACACACCAAATTTTAATTAACTAAAATCTAATTAAGAAACATTGGAGTTAATTGGAAGAGGTTGTAGCCACATGATATAGAAAAAAGGTCTTCTCTATTTAGAAGCTTATAGCCATCGAAAGTTTGATTAGGAAAACAAAGAAAATGTATAATTTTTTTCTTTGATCAAATGGTGGTATAAAAAATTATAGAAAAGAGATAAAGTTATGCTCACTCTTGATGATAAGGAAAGAGAGCAAAAGGAAGAATACCTTTAAGAAAGATGACAAAAATATTCTTCTTAAAGAGCAAGAATTAAAAACAAAGTAATAAGGTGACATAATTCTTGTTGGTTATTTTAATCAAAGGTAAAATTTTGAATACTTGGGATGGTTGTATTATTGGTAAGTAGAGTAGAGTGTTTTTTGTACTAGTTCTAAGAGAAAAGAAAATGAATTGGATTTAATAAATTCTAGTATGTGTAGTCCCATTGATGATTTATTTCCTATGTGGCAATAGTTTTATTATTTTTATTGATGATAATTCACGAAAAAATGTTGATTTATTTTATGAAACAAAGAACAAGTACTTTAGACATGTTAGAACTTTCATGTTATGATGGAAAGAGAGCCGACAAACAAATTGAAGTATTTTTTCACAAATAATGGTGGTGAATTTCAAGAATATTGTTTAAAGCATGGAATCAAGCATGAGAAAACTCTATCTAGAACTCCACACAATAACAGAGTTGCTAAAAGATTACGGTCAAAGTCATATATATGTTGAGGATGTCTAAAACTGTCAAAGTGAAGCTGCGAGTATTATGTGTTATTGGATTAATATATCTTTATCGGTTCATTTGAATTTTGATACTCCTAAGAAAGAGTGGAATAATAAGAGTGTTTTTTTATTCTCATTTGAATTTTTTTTTGCGCAGCTTTTGCACAAGTCTCAAAGGAATATTGACAAAAAGATGATGATAAAGTTCAAAAGTGCAATCTAAGTTACGAAGATGTAAAATTTAAATACAAGTTATGGGATCTGAAAAAAAGATTAAACAAAAGCAAAAATATGTTGTTTCATGAATTTAAAACATAGCTAGAATCTAGTGCGTCAAGGAAACAAGATAGTGATAGTGTATAGGCTAAACTTGGGGCTCATGAGTTAATGGTGAATGCAAATGATGCGGATGTAAAAGATATTAAGCAGAGAGAGCAAGTGACTTCTTAACTTCAAAATTTTCTTATGGAAAATATCCTTGTTTAGATATCTCAATTTTAAATATTAGTTTTTGCTAAAGAGGATGATCCAAAGGCAAAACTAAGAAAACAATTGAAACAAGATATTAGATTGACCAACAAGATAAAGATCAAGCAATGATTTTTCCTAGAAATCTTCTTCTCATGACTGGATGGGAAGATTATTGGGCTGAGGCGCCCAACACATGAATTTTCCACTAGATTTTGATTAACTAAAATCGAATTAAGATTGGATTTTATTGAAAAAGGTTGTAATCACATGATTTAAAGAAAGGTCTTTAAAAGCTTATAACTGCCGAGAATTTGATTACAAAAAAGAAGAAAATACATTTTTTTCTTTGGTCAAATGGTAGTATGACAAATTATAAAAAAGAGAAAATTTTGATCACTCTTTATGATATGGACGAGAGAATGAGAAGAGTACCTTTAAGAAAGATGACCAAAATATTCTTCTTAAAGATAAGTAATAAAAAATAAAAATAAATTGAAAGAACTTCTAAATATTTTTTTTATACTCTAATAATAAAAAATCTTTTTAATTATTTTTATATTTTTAGAGGATATATGTGTATTATTATATTAAATTATTATTTTGTGTTTGAGCAAAATTTGAAACACTTTGTAATTTATTCTTGACATAGCAAAGCTATTTTTAGATTGTTTCATAATTTTTTTATCTTTTTCATTGGAGATTTTTTCATGTAAATTTGATATTTTTATATTATGTTTAATGTGCGATATTGATTTGAGTTTAATTCATTGTGGAGCAGTTGAAGTTTTGAGTGTTATTCGGACTTTTCTACGAGATAATCAATTCATAATTTGACTGTCGTGCCCTTAAAAGAAGAAATGCATAGCACCAATTAGAGATTTATAGATTAGAGTGGTTTATAATTTGGAACTTTGAAGGACTTTTTCTTTGTAAAGGTTAATTTATTGCATGAACTATGTAGTCACTTGTAATATCTTAATTATTTCAATTTGAATTATTTTATGGGACATATAACAATTTGGATCTTATATTAATATCCAAGAATGTATTACACTATAGCCCTTGATGTATATTGCCCGAACTGATGATCCAAAAATAATTTCTTTTCATACATCATTATTCACAAATATGAGATGGAATGCGCACATTCAAACAATGAATATCTTATGTTTGTAAATAGTACCCTACATGGGGCTATATAGATGCTGCACATATTGAAGTTGCACATTCAATCTAAGATAATAATAGGTGTGGTTATGAATAAATATAAAGATGAGATAAAAAATTGAACTTGGAGGACCATCTAATTTAAATACTATTTGAGTAGGCTAAGATTTTTAATACAAGAATATTAGGATTTGTAATGTTAAAAAATATTTCCCTCTTAATATTCACATGCTAACTTGAGTTACACCAAAGTAATTAGTAACACAAGTATCAAGAAAATAAATTTTAAAATTACTACACATAATAGTATTTATTGAATCAAAAAGTTCAATCGGCACGTTGTTTGCCCATGAAAACTTGTATAAATCTGTCCCGATGAGATTGATACTCTTTAGTTAATTAATGGATCATCTCATTGCTCATTCATTAATTTTTTTAACAATATTAAGTGTCTAAATAGATATTATTCTATAACAATAAAATAAATATTAGTCAATAAATAACAAAATAATAAAAACTATAAGTACTTTGCTCATTTTTTAGTCATAGTTTTTTTATTATTATGTGATGAGAAAAAGTGAAATTAGCTTAATAACAAAAAAAAATATTTCTTAGAAAATTGTGTGAAAAAATGATAGATTAAGAAAAAGAATTAATGATATACCATAGTTATTGTATCATATTATTAATATAATGAGAAAAGAAAGTTAATAAAAATGCCAAGATACGTGAAAAAAAAGAGAAGTGAAAAGAAGGTAAACATATAAAAAATGAAAAACAAAGTGTTAAAAAAATTAAAATAAAACATTTTAAAAAATTAAAAAATCTAGTCAATTCGGTTTGTTCAATTATTAATCCGCCCAATGTTGAACCTGAGCTGACTATGAGAGATTATGTCTCTTCCAAGTACAAGAATGCTGAATCTAGTATAGTCCTCCCTACAACTAACGCAAATAACTTTGAGATCAATCTCTCTATCATGAGGATGGTCCAAACTTGTCAATTTGGGGAAGCACTTAATGAGAATTTATATACTCACCTGGATAATTTTATAAGCATTTGTAATACCTTCAAATGCAACCATGCTTCTGATGATGTTATCAAGCTATGCTTGTTCCCGTTTTCATTAAGAGATAAAGCATCAACTTGATTGAGTATTGATGCATGCCATTTGTCATATCATTTATTGCATTTTATGCATGTTTTATGTTTATGTAACACAAAAATTGTATAAAAAGTCAGTGATCTAATGAAATTCTATTTTTGGTGTTTTCAGGTGAAAAGGGAGAAAAAATTGGCACAAATTCAGCGCCTTAGTAATCTCAAAGGACGTGAAGGAATGTTTGACAGTCGCTATAGAATGCGAAAGAATGAGTATCAACTTCACGGTCGTGAGACTCGACCTCACGGGCACTACAAAAGGCCTCCAAACACAACCGAAGATTGTCATGGGTGTGAAAGAGATCCTCATGAATGCTACAGAGGGTTTGATTTCATAGCATTCATCAGTTTCACTGGTGTGATGGGAGTACTAACGACCGCGACAAAGGGATGACATGTGTTAATCGAAAGACTTCACAGACATTAACTCGACATTGCGGCTATGGCGAGGGGAACCTACACCCGATTAATGGTCGTAAGGGTACACTTACAAGCCGTGAGATTGGCCGCCACCCCATATTCATCACCCAGATCCTCCAGACCTAGCCGTTCAATCCCAGAGGTTATATATATTTCAATTGGTTCTTTAGAGAAGACATCATGAGGTTTTTGCTCAAACTTTTTGCGGAGAAAGACCAGAACGCAGCCAGAGTTGCACAAGAAATTGGAAGAGATCTGTAATGTTGACTATCCTTGTTTGTATTATCCTATTCTCTATTATGCTATATGAACAATTTTATTCTTGTATGCTCCTTCTATAGAGTAATTTATCTAAGGATTGTTGTCTGTCATAACCCCTAACTTTGGATGATTCCTATGTTATCGATGTATGGACGAATCTGATAGCATATATGCCATGATTAATGTTTTTCTAAATGTTGTGATTTCTTATGTGTTTGATGTACTATTCGAATGGAAGAATCTTGTATGTTTGTCATCCTACTTCAGAAATTATCTAGGTTATTCCCTTGCATGAATACCATAGCCTAGGAGAAATCGAAAGAGCCCTAGATTGCATAGTTATCTGAGAGAAATCAAAAGAGCTCTCAAATTTATTTGGGATCATACTTAGTGCATTAGGTCTAAGAGTATGCGAGATTAAAAACCGAGAGGTTTAATCTTCGAATACTTAGGGCATAATAGTTAACTAAAGTCTGAAACATTGATGAATTAAAACGAGAGAGAATTCCTTCACTATGTTAGAGGTTCCATTTTATCTTTAGGATTAGGAAGTCCTTAGTTATGGTGGTGTAGGCACGACACTATCGTATATATATGTTTGAGTTTATTGTCACCGACCATTGACTATGATAATTTATTTTATCTTTTCTTTAAAACCATTCAATCATCTATTTTATCTTACCCTCAATTTAGATTAGGTCTAGGTCACGATATTCTAGTACTCGTGAGATCGACTCTCCTCATCACTTTATTACTTGTGCTACTAGTATACTTGCTAGAAAATGTGTAAATTTTTTGTCGCATCAAGTGCTTTGCCTACTGGAGACATCACAACTTGGTATCAATTATTCGACAAATTTATTACCAAGTTTTGCCCACCTAAAAAAGCTGCAAAGATGAGAAACAAATTGAGATCTTTCAAACAAAAAAAATGATGAGATGTATGAATCTGGGAAAGATACAAAGAGGTGCTAGCAAATGTTCCTAATCACTGAACCCCATTGTGACAAATCCTAGAAAAATTTCACGATGGGTTATTTCAATAGAATAAAGATAAAACTGAACTCATCTGCTGGAGGTTCAATTTTGGGAAGAAAAGACCTGAAGAAATTTATGAGACTATTGAAGATGTGGCCCTCAGTTCGTGACTAAACAAAAGATCAAGGAGCACCAGACCAAGAAGTGTGCACAACATTGATTGAAGCTTCAATCATGAAGTTGTGGCTCAACTAGAGTCACTTAACAAGAAGTTTGAATTACTCATGAATCAAACTATCCAACAATCTAACCTAGGCGGAGAAGGACATCCTTACAATCAAACCAAGATGCATCTATTAGGAACCTTGAAGTCCATATGGGTCAACTAGCAAACATATTAGCGGGATGAGCACCTGGAGCCCTATCGAGCAATACTGAAAAGAACCCGAAGGAGGAGGACAAGTCCATTTCGTCTAAAATCAAAAAACAAATGGAATAACTCAAGCTGAGGTAAAGTCAAGCTAACGACTATAACTTAGAACTATTCTTTCTAGGCCTTATCTCGTACTTAATTTTTGCATCTTATTTTTTAGTTTTTGAGTCTGTTTAGAAAAGTTTTGAGACCAAGAGTCATCCAATAAATTTAGGGATGAAATCACCTCTACCACGACAAATCTGACTATACCACCTATATGGTAGTCATGGGCCATGACAACTGGTCACGAATGTGAATGAATCTAACTATACACTAGCCTGCTGGTCATGGGCCTTGATACCTTTGTCATGGTTGTGGCATCACCCCTTACAGCCATAACCTAACATTCGTGTCCATGAATGAATCTGAACAATTATGGGGCACTTTCCATCATAAGTTGTGAACCTTCATTCTCGATCGTGAGCGAACCTCATCCGAGAACCCTCATAAATATCACTGGTCGTGACAAATATTTCACTACTGTGACCTGACCTATAAAGCACTATGACTATATTGTCAAGAGCATGAACATATGAACATCACAGGTCGTGATCTGACCTTCAAGGGCATGAGCGAACCAACCATATTATGAAATATTCTCATCACGGGCCATGATACCACTTTCACAACCGTGAGCTGCCCTATTAATTACCCGTGGACCTACTTTTCACGTGCAATTTCTGAACTGTCATGATCATAAAAAATTTATCACGTGCCATGATAGAAATCTGATTTCATGATCGACTTAAATGACTTTTTGAGCGCACAAGTTTTTATTTTTTATGCATGCCAATTTAGTCATGTTTTTCATAGCACATTTAGTCTAGTTTTCACACTTTCATGTCACATGCATAATTTTGTCTATTATTTCACTTCATTTTAGTTTTCAAAGTCAGAGTCTGCATAACGTCATGTGTTTTGATGTCCAGGGCACTTGACAACATGATGGAGGAAGACCACAATAATTTGGAGTGAAATAGGAGGCAAATCACTAAAAAAATTGGAAAGTTATGGCCGTTACAAGGAGTTCATGCCCGTGAGCACAAGGAACATATTCTGATAGATTTTCATTGGCTGTGAAAACTAGTTTCAAGGCCGTGAAATCGATGACGAAACGAAGAATCATGAGCCGCATAAGTCACGAATGTGCTAAGCATATCACGGGTCGTGAAACCAATTTCACGACCGGGAGCACGTCTCACCCAAAGAACAATGATATTCATCATGAGTCGTGATTGCATGATCACGACTGATGTGCGTGCGTCTAGTGTGATATTCAGAAGCAGGTTAGCACAACCTAAAAGTAGGGCTGTGATAGCATAAATGCAAGAATGTGAATCTCAATAGACGGGATAAGGTTTTAAAAAGTCCTAGACAACACAACATATTCTACAAGTATACAGAACATAATGTGAAGTACTAATGACAAGGAATTTACTCCCTATTTTTCTATACAAAGATTTACACTTTTTTTCCTGAAATTATGCATCATTTATATATATTGCTACACATTTTTACAACCTTTGCATCATTTGGAATTCCCTAAGGATAAATTCATATTTTGGCTCCAAAGACTCTTTTTAATAAAGATTTGAATGAATAATGCTTGATTTTCCATGTAGGAATTCATCCAAAGCCAAACGATATTTGTGCTGAAAACTGTACATGGGGGTACCTCTGCCAGAGATTATACATGGGGGTACTTGACGCCACTACCTGCCAAAAGCTGCTAGAAGATAAAACATGAAACTGATTCTGCAGATTCCCCTGTCAGCTCTTGTTGTCCAAATGAAGAAGGTTCCTTGGCAGTTTCTAGGGAATATTGGGAGGACTATGCAAGGGACAAGTGGCATTTAATGATTGGAAGATAGGAGGATAAAAGGGAAAATTGAAGGAGAAGAAAAGGTTCCATTTCGTGTCCGAGAGTAGGTGTCGAGTGGAGCCGCCGCCATTGCTGAGGAAAGAAGAGAACCACAGGAAGAAGGAGGGTTTTTCGTGCAGGGTTTTCGGGGAGTATCATTGGTTTATGTTTTATGATTCTTACTTGTATTAATCTCCAATGATGAACTCTTGTAATATTCTAGTTGTGATTTGTGTGATGGCTGTTAGAGGCTAAACACTTAGGCTTGGACATGGGATGATATGAGAATACCTACTTGCTGTATGAACTTATCCTTTAATGCATTTGTGTTTCCATTCGACTTTTCAATCTTTTCTTGTATTATGTACTTTGTATATGTGATGATTTTTATATTGTGAACTGCAAACTATAATCCCATGGAGGCTGGGACCGAGAGGCTCAACCCATTCCATTTGGGAATAAATAGAATGTAGTTCTTACTTAAGATGTTTTGCACATATTGAATTTGAATGTTGTAAGTTATTTGTTGTTTTATCCTCGATGGAAGGTTGGGACTGATAGGCTAAACCTTCTACATCGAGGTAGAGTAGTAGCTAGTTCTTATTTTTGTATCTAGCAGTTGGAGTGTCATTTGTATCTTCTAGCAACCTTGATCTGAGAGGGAAGAATTTGTTGTAAGGACTTTACAAGGATCCAAGAGGGGAGTAGGGTTTTAATGATGTATGAATCTAATGATATCAACATGGGGTTGAGACCGAGAGACTAAACCCCTTCGTCTAAGGTATTTGTGTGAGACAGAGAGGCTCCCACGGATACTGATGACAAGGAATTTACTCCTTATTTTTCTTTGCAAAGACTACTTTTCCGCCAAATTATGCATCATTTACATATATTGCCACATTTTTTACGTCCTTTGCATCTTTTGAATTTCCCTGGACATAAATACACTTTTTTACCCCCATGACCCTTTTTTATTAAGTCTTGAATGATTTACGCTTGATTTCCTGCAGGTATTTACCCAATGCCTACCAACACGTGTGTTGTAAACTACACATGGGGGTACCCGCCCTGAAGACTAGACCTGGGGGTATCTGCTGCCACTACCTGCCAAAAGATGCTAAAAGAAAAAACGTGAAACAGAATCTGCAGATTCTTCTACCAGTTTTGGTGGTCCAAATGAGGAAGATTCTTGGATAGTTTTAAAAGAATATTGACAGGGCTGTAAAAAGGACAAGTGACTTTCAAGGATTGGGCAAGAGGAGGAAGATAATAGGGCGAAAATGAGGAAGAAGGGGGAATCCATTCTGTATTTGGTAGGAAGCATCGAGTGGAGCCGCCACCATTGTTGAGAAAAGAAGAGAACCAGAGCTGAAGAAGGAGGCCTTTGACATTGAGATTTGGAGAGTATCATTGGTTTAAGCTTTGTGATTCTTACTTGTATTAATCTTCAATGATGAACTTTTGTATTATCATGTTTGTGATGTGTTTGATGGATGTTAGAGGCTAAATGATTAGGCTTGGACATATGATGATTTGAGAACATCTACTTGTTATATGAACTTATCTTTTGATGCATTTGAGTTTCCATTCGACTTTTCAGGAGCTAGCCCTATCTGTTGTTGTTGAGATTGTGGAAGTGACATGTATCTCTGTGGGTTGGCATTAGGTGGAGGTAGTTGTGCTGTAGTTTTATAATTTTGCGTCTTTCTTGGGGGCTATTGGTAATGTTGCCCTTTGTAGGATAAGAATTCGGATGTGTCTTGATCCAAGGAGGGCCTTGTTGATGTTGATGGTTATAAGATTGTGGATTTCTATTCCTCAATTGTTGATTTTGACTATAAGGTATTAATATATTTATTTGTTCTTCCAGAACTTATTGTACATTATACCCTGGGGAACTGCAACTGACGGTCATGTGATCTGGTGATCCACATCTGTCACACCAGGTGGGGGTAGCCTGATTGTAGCCAGGAGCAGCTTCAACAGCAAATAATCCCAACTTAGGTGTGATGTTGCTATGATTTTGATTACTCTTGGCAATGGCCTTTTGGACCATTTCCTCAACTTTAGCTGAAATTTGATCCCAACTCTCAATTTCTGAACTGGTGCTTGCTTGGGGTTTTTATCTATTCGCCTATCTTGCATCCAACTATGGTGATTCATGGTGACCTCCTCAATGAGTCTATAACCTTCATTAGTATTCTTGGCCATGAACCTGCCCTCAACTGCTGAGTCTAAAGAACTCTTACTAGCGGGAGCTAGTCCACTATAGAAAGTTTGAACCACCATCCATTTCTGAAATCCATGATGGTGGCAGCTTCTCAGCATGTCTTTAAATCTCTACCAAGCCTCATAGATAGTCTCATTTTTCCACTGTAGGAAGGATGTGATCTGATTCATCATTGTCATTATCTTTTCCGGAGAGAAGAACCTTGATAGAAAAGCGGCCACCAGCTCATCCCAAGTTCTAATCGTAGCTCAGTTGACCTCAACCAGATTTTTTCTCGGTCTCTTAAGGAAAATGGGAATAATTTGAGCCTAATTGCATCACCTGACACATCATTGCATTTGAATGTATCACATATCTCCAGGAATGTGATCAAGTGCTGATTAGGGTCTTGACAAGCGTCCCGCAAGTGCACGGGGCCTTGTTGTAGTAATAAAATATTGATCCCACGAGGAAGCGGCCAAGTACTAGAATAATAGTTCTCAAGTAGTTATCTAGACGATTAGGGTTAGGAGAGAAAACACTAGGCTATCAATTACAAGTAAAGAAGATGAATATGAAAGAGGTAAATAAAACAAGCACTAGAATGAGAGTAAATATAGGAGAGAAAT
>LTAE01009529.1:0-18431 GCA_001647135.1 Pontederia paniculata
CCCCCCCTCTTGGTGTCATTCCAAATCCTACAAAAATTACTAAAGTTAATTCAATACCAATTGGAATTAGCCTAAAATGTTATGTATATTTATAGTCATAAATTTATAAATGTACCTTTATCCGTGGGTTAGATTCTTGAATTTACTGTGACCATTAAAAAATAAATAAATAAATTCTAAACTTTTATGGGTTAATCTCATTGAAGCCTAATTTAAGTGAAAATTATAGGAACTTATAAAAGGAGTTGTTTACGAATTTATATAAATTCTACAATGAGTATCACTTAGTCTGCCAAAGTATAAGATCAATAGAAATTAGGTTAATTGTTAATTTCTGTAGGAAAAAAATTGAAACTTTTACTATAGAATCTCGGAGGAATTTATATTCAAGCAAAAATAGAATAGTAGAACTTATATTTGTATAATATAAGTTATGAATTTTTATTTTTAACAATGAATTTCTTTTTCAACAATGATGTAATATGACATCTATAAGATGCATCTAAGAGTTGAATTGATTAAGATTTATATGTTGTTAAAACAAATGGAACTAGAGGGCATTTGACATAGCTTACAAAAATTAGCTCATGTGTTATTATGTTAAAAAACACTTATAAGTTCCATTTCTTCCTTAATTTCTTGAACACGAGTTTGCACAAGTTGCTCAACATCAATACTTTAAGTAGTCATATTTGTAGGATTTTGAGATCGATGTATTTTTCTTACGTTGACTCCAAATCCAAAGCCGATTGCTCGATCTAGGGCTGAGCAAAACCGGGTTCGGGATCGGGTCACCCCTGAACCGGTCCCGACCCGGTTTTCTCCGGGTCTCAAGAAATGAGACCCGGACCCGGACCGGGTCCCGGCCCAGTCCGAGACCAGGTCGTCCCGGTTTAACCGGGAATAAAACCGAGACGACCCGGTTGACCTGATTTTCATAAAGGCGAGCGCCCGCCCTCCTCATAGAGGAAGGCGGGCGCCCGCCCGGCTGCCCCTGTTAGGAGGGCAGGCGTCCGCCTTCCTCTGTGAATCAGACCGGGAATAAATCCGGATTTCTTAAACCCGAATCGGTCCCGACCCGGATCGGGCCGGGTTTTCGAGTTTTCGGACCCGGTCCCGACCCGGTTATGTTCCGAACCGGGAATATTCCCGAAAACCCGGGTCGAACTGGACCGGGAAATCCGGATCGGTCCAAGTCATGCTCAGCCCTAACTCGACCATATGAATAAGGCCTTACTAATTCATTATATACTTCTTCTATATTGATAAGGTTGTCTTGCTCATAATTTGTTGTCCGTTCTGCCGTTAATGTAGTAGCCTTCTCCTGTAATACAACAAAAAAATTATTTAATAAATCATCACATTAATTAATATTTAATGTATATCTTAAAATATCATATATAAACTTTCTAAATTCAAAAGTAATTTGCAATTTGATAACAATTTTTATATACCACAAGTTGTTGTGAAGCCTCATTTACAAATTCTTCATCCTTGTATTTGTGAATTATAGAGTATCACTCTATTGATGTGTGATCTCTATTATGTTTCTTTTGCTGCAATGAAAAAAATTATCAAAGTTTATTAAAAAAATAACAAAAAAATTGCATGAAATTTATAACTAAAAATGAATTTAAACTTTATGCATAAAAGAAAAGTTATCATACAAATAATCATCGCTTTCAAGCAAAACTTTGTGATCCCGACGTATGAGGTGCGACTTGACTTGCACGTGCTCTTTTCCCAATATAAAAAATATTCTAAAAAATATTAAAATAAGTATTTTAATAATAAATATTAAACATCATTCTTAAAAATATTAAATAAAATTATCTTATTCTTATCGGAGAACCAATAGTGAACAAGATCAATTCACTATTAAAGAGAAATGTCATTTGGTGATTCTTTTGCAACTTCTAACTCAGTTTTTTCGTCCATCATATATTTTCAAATACATATGTATAACAATGAAAAAATATTTGACCTACTTTACTTGAGATATTTACAATAGCATTGGATAAAGCAAGAGCAGTGTCAATCCCTTTGGTGCCTCTAGATGTATTGTCTCCAAGCAGCAGTTTTGCAAACTTTTCCTTCATAGTCTCGACATCTCCAGCATCCATATTGTATGTGACATGAGCATTTCCCTCGATACAGAGATGATGAAGACTGTTAAGATTGTCCCACTCATCAAGCAAGTGTTCCTCTTCTTGTTTGTTCGATGACCTGCACTGAGAGGAGAAAGAAGATCCCAGGGCATCCTTGCTGGAGGAGCAGCTCGAGGCATCCTCATCAGGAGAGCCTGTGGTGAGACAGCCATCAACTCCACTCATGTCGTAACCACCTATCCCATTGTCATAGGAGCAGCTGTTGAGTATGCAGTTTTCAAGCCCATTATATGTCACTACTTTCCTCTTCTCTATGAACGGATGGAATCATCTACTCCCTGTTAAATTTTACTAATCTATCTACCCACCTGCCATCCCGCACAAATCTTATCTTCCATTTGCCTAAATCCATATTACTCAACCCTCTAATCTTGCTTGTAAACTTAAAAGTGAGAAGAAACAGAAAGACAATCTTCCCCTCTTCCACTTCCATTTTGTTCTTCACACATGCACAAACGAAAAAAAGAAGAAAAAGAGATAGCACATTTAACAACTCCCATGACACGACCAATGATGGCACTGGCGTTCACTCTCCGCTTCCAGACGCGTAACCAGAACAGATTAATAATGCGAGCAGTTTGCAGCTGTTGTAATGATTTGAAATAATTTTAACCCGAATCCATTTTCTTCTGAACCTTAGATCCAGGAGTAAGACTCAAAACAGAAAATAATAATGACTGGATTGAGGAAGAAGAAAGATGGAGAGAGAAATAACATACTGTCTCGCTCCTCGAAGTCGAAGCTGAAATCTTTTGCTCGCCTGCGGCAGCAAGCTAAACTCCTCATGGCTTTCCAGGGCACGCAGTGCCCGCACGGGGCTTCCCTGCGCGCAGGCCCGGGCGCACGTCCCTTTGCAGAAAAGTCGGCTTCGGGGAGAGGGGAGAAGGGAGAAGGGAGAAGGAAAAATGTATTAGGGTTAAAAAATATTACCTCCTCTACGAAAGAAAAAAGAAAACATATGATTGAATTATACATAAAAGTATTTATACTTAATCTATTTTATCATAAAATTTAGTTATACTCTATCATAATTATTTATACCTAATTTATTTTATCTATATATTATTGATAAGAGAATGTGATAAGTATTATCACCATTCATTCATATAAAATATAAATTTTAACTAATAATAATATTTTTAATATTAAAAATAATTAAAGTGTAACTCAAACTCTTTAATTTCACTATCAAATTATTAAGTTTTAAATCTTTTAAGACTCAAACTCTATAATTGCATTATCAAAAGATAAATTTAAATTTTTAATCTTTACAATTATTATTAATTTTGAAATTAATATATTGGTACAAATAAATGATGATAATAACCATATATGTTGTAGAAAATAAATAATATATATTATTTAAAACAAAGATAAATCCATGAGATTGTGACAAGTGTTATAATATCATGTCATCTATATAAAACAAAAGTAATAATTATCATTTAAATATTAATTAAAAAAAATAAAATATGCTTTTGACTTAATTTATAATTAGGTCTCTTAAAAATTTTAAGTTTAATCTTTATATTATAACTCTTATTTTTTTTATATTAATCATTTCACAATTATTTATTTGAAAATTTTAAAAAATTGAATAATCTTGTACAACTAATTTCATCGTAATTATCACAAATTTATTAAATATATATTTTTCATCATTCATCTTTATAAATATGTGATACTTATGATGATCATTTTAATTTATTTTGTAGTGTGCCACATCCATTGTCGTCCTCCCTCTAAGGGATGAGGGTAAGACCGCTTAGAATGTCCATGCTCCACCCCTTTGTGAACAGATTGCATCCATGCCTCTTTCTCTCGTGATTGGAAAGGGGAAATGTGATCGTCGAAGGATGTTGTATTGAGTTTGAAATCGAAAAAAAATATGAATGTATTTCAAATTTCGGAAAAAATTCAAAGTGAAAAGATGAAACATAATAACTAAACTCTAATTTAATTTATACCCTAATTTATGTTCTTACTTCAAAAATATTAATATATTATGTTATCAAATATGGTGCATATGAATATAATTAAAAAATAAAATGATAAGTGGGATCTCTATACTTAAATTATTGTGTCTTAATTTTTAAAAATTAGGACGTAAATTATAATGACGTCCCTAATACTTTATAATAACTAATATAAAGACGCTTAAGTTATATAGACATAAATTATTTACGTTGAGAATTTGAAGATACAACATCGAAGTGTGGCTATGATCTGAACTAATATAAGGACGCTTAAATTATTGTGTCTTAATTTTAAAACTTGTGACACAAATTGTAATAGCATCCCAAATACTTTATAATCTAATATAAGGACGCTTAAATTATAGAGACGTAAATTATTTGCGTTCAGAATTTGGAGGCACACTATCGAAGTGTGGTTATGATCAATACTAATATAGGGACGCTTAAAATTGTGTCTTAACTTTTTAAAATTAGGACACAAATTATAGTGACATCCTTAATACTTTATAATAATCGAGACGCTATAAGCAAATGTCTCAAAAACTGGACGCTTTGAATAAAAGGACAACGCTGTAGATTGCGTTCTTAAGAATGAGTCCTTAGATGACCATTTTTGTTGTAGTGTTAAATGTTGAGGCTGATTTTTAAAAATAAGTAAAATAAATGAGGTTGTTTGGCATAAAAGTGTTAATAGTATATGCTAATAGATATATTTTATATTCAAATGACAAAACTACCACTAAGTTAATTTGCATTAAAACAAATGATGTAACATAAAGGTAAAAGTTGAGGGTAAATATATAAATTACTTGGTCAACCCTGAATAACTTATAAGTTGTAAGAAGAAAAGCTTGTTTGACCTACTTTTTTTTTTCTTGAACCAATAAGAAAACTTACGCGCAGGCGAAACATTTGTTGCGTGACACTTTGGTATTTATTGCATATTTATATTGCATGTATTAAGTGTGATACATTTTATGTTAACATTAACATATTAATAATAATTTGAACATATGTTATTGATTTGGGGTTAGAGAAGTAAGATATATGAAAAAGAGAATTACTACCTATAAAGTAAGTTGATTTCTCATATATATATATAAAACACACACACAAATATATATATATATATATATATATATATACATATATACCCTTTTAAATTTGGTATGACTAGATTTTGATATATGTTGAACATGCCCCTTGATAATATGATATGAGAAATATATTGTAATGGTAGGACACACTCCTATGCTAATAAAACCTATGATATTATATAAATTATAATTTGCATGATATCAATTATTTTTATTTGAATGTCTTATAAGTATGACTCAAAATATGATGTTTGTTACATATAACTAATATGATTTAATCATTCATAAGTATATGTTTGTTCATATTTTTGCATGAATGATGGTTAGGGCTATGTGCTACACTACTCATCATGACGAGAGCCACCTCTAGAATCCCAACCAATTAATCTTATTTTCTAAAAATGGGATAAGGTGGAATGATGTTAAGTGTCATACATAGTTATATTGATTAGTAGGGTCCACCTTCGGAATTCATTATATCGCTTTCTGATTTGTTCTCCAGCAAGAATGATTGTATAAACTGACCAGTTGGTGATTAATGCATTTACATAAGATTGATGCATAATCACATACATAAGTTTGATATGTATTAAATGATATGTCATACACTTTGAGTATGCTTCTTTTTATTAGTATGTTTATTATATGTACAACATTAACATTATAAAAGTTTGTTGTTGATTCATTGTTGAATGATGCATGTCTTATTTATCATTTCTCCGAATCAATTAGCGGTAACATATAAACAATGAAATATTAAATTATTGAGTTGTTGTTTGTTCACATTGTGGTTTCAACTTTTTTTTTTCAATGCCAGAGAGCTTTTTCAGGTTGCAAAATTCTTTGTACGCAAAGTATATAAGAGACATGTGTCTTTCGACATCATTTGTAGAGGATCATTTATCTCTCATTTTCTTTTATTAGGATTATGAGATGGTAGTATGTATATGATATAAATGTAACTTTTGCTCCTTGTAAAAATAACTTTTGGGGTAACGTGAATTTTAAGAAGTGTGCACTTGCTTTAAAGACCAAATATAAATTGATAATGAATGTTTATTTGGTGACCATATCACTTCTCGATATTAACTATAATAGACTTATTAATGTGAGGCTTGGTTATTTCCATAATGATATCTAACTAAACTATATTGTATTTTCATAATCTTATTTGATTATTAGTGATATATCTTGATTTATAAGTTAAACCAAAGTTTAAACTAGGCCATGATAGTCCTCGCATGTAGTTGAGTTTAACATTAATCTTAATGAGACAAATTAAGAATATTTCATCTACTAAAACAAAAGATATTTCTAAAAAATGACAATATAATAATCATTTATTTTCCAATATGATAAGTATAGTAATAATACAACACATAAACTATTCTTAGCAGGAGACTTATTAATCAAATAAAATTATACAAATAATGTTATAATTCTATAAAACATATAAGCACGAGTTATAAACACTTCACAAAGAAAAAAAAAGTGTGAATGCACAAGAAAAAAAATAGTTTTTGTGTAATGCGAATCCTAAGTAGTGTGCATCAAATATAAATTGTTAATGAATGCTTATTTGGTGAGTATATCACTTCTCGATATTAATTGCAATGGATCTATTAATATGTGATTTAGTTATTCTCATGATGATATCTATCTAAATTATATCATATTTTTTTATCGTCAATGATATATCTCGAATTACGGATTAAATCAAAGTTTAAACAGAGTTATGACAATGTTAACCTCACATGTACTTGATTTTAACATTAATCTTAATGAGACAAATTGAGAATATTTTATCTACTAAAACAAAAAAAATATTTCTAAAAAATGACAACATAATAATCATTAAACTATTTCTATTTTCCAATAAAATAAGTATAGTATTAATACAACACATAAATTATTCTTGATGGAGAATTATTAATCCAATAAAATTATACAAATAATGTTATTAAAAATGTAAGCACGTGTTATAGACGCTTCATATAGAAAAAAAATACGAATACATAAGAAAAAAAAATCAAACTATATCAAGAGAAGACATGTTATTTGGCGATCAAGAACTTCACATAATCTCACCACACAATTTTTAGATTTCATTATATTTTTGTTTGACTAATGCCACTAATATATAAGTTTAGCTAATAAAAATTAAATTTGAGAATTTTTAATATTCAAGTTCAAGAGTGAGTTTCCGGAATATGAAACCATAAATACATGAATGTAAAATGTGTTCGGAAGATTGCTGACGAAGACAAAAAGAAATAAGAAAATTTAATAAGTCGAATAGTTTTTTTATCATCTTTGAGAACATAACTTTTTTCTTCAAATGCCTACACGTGTAATATGAACTGAATTACATTAAAAATAAAATGTTTTAAATACTATCGATGAAAATCAAATTTAGAATTTTTAATGTTTAAAAAATGAATCATTGCACTAAGCTTTTATTTATCGTTTTTTTCTTGATATTAGAAATACACATCTATAAATTATGTCCGGAGGATCGAAAACAAAGAGGAACAAAAACAGTGAATAAACTTTCATTGGAGAAGACGAATAGTTCTTTTTTATCATCACTCAAAACATATTTTTTTCTCGACTGTCTACACGTGTAATATAAGATTTGCAAGACGTATAATCCCAATCTATGTACAATATATAATTATCCAATGAATTAATATCTTAGTCTTCTTGTGTTCCGTCTAAAATAAATGTTAACAAATAGTAAAAACGGAAGAAAATGCGTAAAAAAGTAAATGAACAGATAAATTATATATTTTAAGCGTGTCAGGAGGAGAGAGAGAAAGCCTTCTTTTTATTGCCCGAATTGTAGTCAACAACATAAGGGTACTAAAATTCTAAAGTCAAATAGACTTCTTAAATTATTCTCGTCTCAAACAATGGGTCCTAAAATTCTTCCAATAAATGCATCTACATGATAAGGAAAAATAATAATAATAATAATAATAATAATAATAATAATAATAATAATAATAATAATAATAATAATAATAATAATAATAATAATAACTACACATTACAAGGTTGCTGCATCGTTCAATTGCCAACCAGTCAAACTGTCATAGTAATCCATCTGTCTATCTCTTCTGGAAATTGAACAACTTTATGGCGACTCCAAACAGGAAAGCGAACACGACGGAGAAGACGACCACCACGACAGCCACCGCCGGTAGGAAGTCATGCTTGTACCCGAAGTATCCCTTTATGTATCCAGATACGGTCTCAGGGCCACCGTCGATTGGATCGTGTATGTCTCCGAACTGTGAAGCAAATAACCCGTACAGCGTCCATGCGACAGGGCACGCCCAGTAGTACCACCTCCACCATATGGGAATCCTCTGCAACAAGCAAAATGAACACATCAACAGGGGATGTAAAGTTTGTGTAGATGTACGTAGGATCATGGATATGTTAGTAGAGGAGGAACGTACAGTCCGGGGGATGATGAAACCGGAGAAGAGGTTCCACACTCCATAGAAGAAGGCAGAGACAATGGCAGCAACGTTGTAGTTGGGAGTGATGCCCACTGCCATCATTCCATAGAACGTGAAGTAGAGCAGTGTGAAGTACATGAAGAAGAGGTACCAGAAGAACTTGGCGACAGTCCATTCGAATCCAATCATGGCGTAGACGATGAGGCAGTATATGACGGCCTGAACAAATATGTATGGGAGTTCAATGGCGACCTGCAAACACAAAGGGCCAAAGGAAAGGGAACAGTAATGTCATTGCTTTTGCTAATACATAAGCATGGAATTAATCTCGTGTGGAAGAGGAAGAGGTTAAAGGAAAGGATTACTTGTCCAAAGGCGTACGGTAAAGCCGAGTACATCCCAGCAGCTCTCTCCCTGTAGAAAACGGAGCGCTCAATGGCGACCACTGGCTGAACAGACGAACAGTTCTGTATTCCAATGAACAACACAGCAGCATACATGGAACCCATTGAGTTGAGCAAGTCTTGCTTCGTCGACCTGCAATTTGGCCAGTGCACTTAGACCTGATGGATGATTCACAACTAAGCTGATCAGAAACTCCTAAGAACGAGATTGGATATACCTTTTGGTGCCTAGGTTCCAGAATATCAAGCCGAACATCAAGGCTATGAATGTTGTGAAGAAGAACCTCACACCAGTGTATGGAGGATTCCTCCAGTATGACCAGTGTTGCTTCCAGAGGCAGGCCAGGCATTGAACCATAAAAGACTGTGAATATTTGGTTGGGAAGTACAGATCACTCGAACCCGGAGGAGGAACATTGAGTTCCTTAATCAAGCTCTTGTTTCTCCTGAATTAGACCATAATGCTCGTGATTTAGAATTGCTACAATGTAGCAGTATATGAGCAAAGAGGACTGTAATCTTTTAAGTCCATAAAGCAATGTTGCTTACTGATATAGTTCAGAGTTTCTGTATATTTCAGTGAAATTAACACCAAGAATCTCTTCTTGAGATTGTGTAGTCACTTCCAGCATCCATGTTGCGGGATTATAGCCATCTTTGATCTTACTGACACCTTCGGCTGCCTTCAGAAAGTATTAACAAGAATCTCAGTTAATGACTGTGTTTTTGTTATCATATTATGTGGGAAAAAAATAGCCAAACTATTTTCTGGTATTGTTGTCTCACCTCAAAATAGTTGATCAGATGAGAAGATTGCCGACCCAGTGGACCAACATAAATTTCTTCTCCACCGCGCTTCATGAGGAAGAGCTAGAAACACACAAGAAAAAGAAAAATTAAGCTTTGCTTGCTGTTGGAATTTGGGGACTATTTGAGATTTCTCACCTCATCAAAAGCTTCAAATATGTCAATGCTGGGCTGGTGAATGGTGCACACCACTGTCCTGCCAGTGTCCACTGTGTTCCTCACGGTCCTCATGACAATTGCTGCAGCCCGAGCATCAAGTCCAGAGGTTGGCTCATCCATGAATATGATCGAAGGATTGGCCACAAGTTCGACGGCAATGGTGAGCCGCTTCCTTTGCTCAGTTGATAATCCATTCACTCCAGGGAGCCCAACAAGTGCTTCCCTCAGGGGCATTAACTCTACTAGCTCCATAACTTCTTCAACGAACATCTACAATACATGGGAAATCTGTTAATTAACATTTGCACATCTTGGCTTAGTTTACATGTTTTACAAGAGTTCAATCAAATTCATATCCTGAACTGACCTTTCTTGTCTTGGCGTCGACTTCCGTCGGCAGGCGAAGCCAGGCTGAGTATACAAGAGACTCATAGACTGTAACATGAGGTGAGTGGATGTCATTCTGTTCGCAGTATCCTGATACACGGGCAAAAGTATCTTGATTTTTCGGGTAGCCGGATATGTGAATGTTTCCTTCAATGTATCCACCAGTCTTCCTTCCGGCTAAAACATCCATCAGAGTTGTTTTGCCAGCACCGCTGACACCCATTAGAGCTGTAAGTACTCCTGGCCTGAATGATCCACTTATGCCCTTCAAGAGCATCAAGCGATCTTCCACCACACCCTGTGTTTTCATTTCCTACAGATTTCGGTGGAAAACAAGTCATATTCATGTTAGACAAAAAAGTTAGCATGTGTATCAGTGTATGATTTAAGTTTATAAGAAGATGCTTTGACATCTAGAAGTATTGGTGAAACTACATAGTTTAATGCAATTAGATTTCAGAGCTAGTTTTGATGTAGTTTATCTGATTTCCTTACCTTCCAACAAGTTTGTCGTATAAGTTATCAAGTATTATGAGATGGATCAATAAGATAGTAAAACATCCAAAGGAACCAGAATTTGGCTATTCTAGTGAGAGAAAGTTACCTGTGGCATATCCACAGAGTATCTTATGTCCTCAAAGGTGATAGAAAGTGGCACGAAAGGAAGCACCATGCCCTTCTTATTCTGCTGACCACCCGAATTGGCAGAATTCGATGTTGTATTGGGCTTCCTTGTGCCATTAACATTTTCTGTATAAAATAGATCATCAGTTGAACTGGATTGAATTTTACAACTAGGAAATGCATTTGTGCAACGTTGAATACATTGTAGTACTCTTGTTCTGGGTGTTTAGGCAACAGAAAGTTCTCACCTTGTGACGAGTTTTCAAACAATTCACCAGTTAAATTAGCATGTTTTTCCTTTAAGGTCTCTTCACTCATTGGTGGTTGAGACTTGCCAAATGCTGAAGAAATAAACCAGTTTGATAAGAGGAAAAGAAAAAGGTGACTCATATATGTAGAGGTAGCTGCATTTGCCGACAAGATAATGAGGATGAAGTATACTCACGCTTAAGATAAGCTAATGCCCATGTGAAAAGAAAGTTCAACAGAAGCACGTATCCAAACAAAGCACCAAAACCAATCCAGTACCATATTGCTTCAGTAAAAACTCCACGGGATTTTAAGCTTGCCACTCCAATTGTTTCTTGTGTTCCTGGAAGAATCTTTGAGACACAAGAAATCCAATAAACTAGTTAATTGAGCTCCCTGAATGATAAGTTTGTTTTCTTATTTTTGGTAGGAGATTTGTGCTCACCTTATTCCAGCTATTGCCTAAAAGTTCATTAGTAAATAAAGCATTCTGCGCATACATCAGTGGCGATGTCCAGTAACCCCAAATCAACCAGTCCTTTATTTGCTCTGTCAAAATCAAGGTGCATTTCAGATGTAGTTATGCTAATTGCTGCCATTCTAGATTATGAGGGATGAAGATGGTAAAACCACTCATATATGTGCTGACATAAGGTGTTAAAGTTGAATCTACACTTAGGTGATACATACTTCTTGAAAGAATGAAACCACCCATTGCTAAAAGCATGAGCAGTGCAAAGGATGCCAAGGTGCTTGCAACTATCATGTTTCTGCCTATAGCGCCGATGAAGCGGAAGAGTGCTGCTGACATCTGATTGACAACTAGTAGCAGCAGATACTGCTTGAACAGCCTGTTAGCAATAAAAAATAACTAATGATGCTACTTTAAAGTATCAAGATTCATTACCCAAAAAAAGTATCAAAAGCCGAGTAATCAGTTCTGTCTCGTGCTCGGTCAGTTGGTAGTAGAGACCGAAAATTTCATGTTAAAATAATTTGATCTTACCTGCCAACATTTGGATCAAACCCGATGAGATAATAGGTTATGAAAACCCAGACTGCGACTTCAAAAAATGATATAGGGATCTTCACAATCCATTGTGGTATTGCATATGACCATGCAGGAAAAAACAGGAGATCTCTTTGTTTGAAGAAAACAGGAAGCTTTATAACAGTCATAGCAAGCTCAGAGAATCCATTAAACATGCCCACATTTACTGCTAAGAAAAGAGCACCCATGTATATCCCACCATCGTCTACGGAATCGCGATGCATTTTAGTTCGGAAGAAGACGGTCCATGCAATGAATGCCATGATTATAATCTGTTTTGCATATGAAAGATAAAGTTAGTATAAAGCAAAGCAATTGTTTATTAGACAGAAGTCACAGAATTTCAGAAAAAAAATGGTTCACCTGCACTGATCTGAAGATGTAGACGAATGAATTCCTCTTCATCAGCAGGATTTGTCTGTCGATGTTAGCTTTAAGCAGCTCCATGTTGCTCACACCATACCTTGAGGTTGTGAGCGCAGCAGGATGGCTCTTGCTCTTATCAAATGGGACAGCAAGTTCATCCCGCAAAGCTCGGCCGACATGGAACGATTTGAATGCCTCAGAGAACTCTTTTACAGGAACGTACTTGTATCTGACACCAGGCCGTGCCCAGTACTGCTGTTGATCCTTCCTTGATGTCACCTGTGTCAAGCCAATATCGTTCACTCATTATCATGCTACTAGCTTTTGTTGCAGCAAGAAGCTGTTGCATGAAGATGTATAAAAGGACTAGAAGTACAACAATTTGAAGATGGAACATACCTCTTGTAGAAAGTCTGCAACACCTTTCCTCTCAGGGCATCTGAAGCCCATGGATTCAAAGAACTCGAGCACATTTTCTCGTGGCCCTTGGTACACGATATATCCATCAGAGAGAAGAATGATGTCGTCAAAGAGGTCATAAGTTTCAGGCGCAGGCTGCAGGAGCGAAATCAGTGCTGTTCCGCTGAGAATGTGGATGGTTTCCCTGAGCGAGGTTATTATCTGAAATGTTGTGGAGCTGTCCAGACCAGTAGAGATCTCATCCATGAACAGTGCTCTCGCAGGGCCAACGAGCATTTCGCCTGCGCCGTGTGAAGGCATACATAGTTAATACAACCACACCACACCACAAGATATGCAAGCATTAAATTTGATACATGCTCAATCTTCATACAACAACCAAGTGTTGCTGTTCTTGCTTGTACCTGTTGTTACACGCTTCCTTTGTCCACCAGAGATACCTCTCAACATTTCATCTCCTACCATGGTGTCAGCACATACTTCAAGTCCTAAGATCTGCCGTAATTTAAAATAGAAATGGATCAAAAAGTTTGATCTGTCTTGTTATCATGAACATATTGCATCATTCTGTCTAAAAGTACCTTCAGTATGTAATCTGTAACTACATTGGCCTCTTGTCCTCCCATTGCAGAAGCCTACCAGAGCAATTGAATTAAAACGGATTAAATACTTTGAAGAATCATATATAGTTAAAGTTGGAACAACATGTCACCTTCATAAAAGCATCCAAATCAGGATCCGGCTTGATGTTTGCTGCCTTCTCCCTCCTCGACAGCTCGGCCAACATATCTAACAATTTGTCAGAAAATAAAGTCAGGTAAACTGTCCCCTGCTTTTGCAAGCACGGAAATATGAAACGAGACACCACTTAGCTTTTACCGTATCGAGTGCCTACGCCTTGACACCTCGCAGAGAACGCCAAGGTTTCTCGCACTGTCATTTCTCCAATATGGAGGTCATGTTGGCTGATATAAGCAGCTGTTCTCTGAGGGACGAACTCGTTCATTCCATGGCCATTGTAAGTCACTTTTCCACTGACCTGGTTGGTTTTGGTGTTCAGAGACATAAAAAAGGAGGGTTCTTGGAGTCGGGTCTGTCACCTGTTGTGACCAAAGAAAAGTGGGCATGGACATGGATGGATACTTACCTCGAGTTCGGAATCTAACTTTCCGGCCAGAGCCAACAACAGCGAGGTCTTTCCGGAGCCCGGAGGCCCTAAGAGCAGAGTCATCCTGGACACAGCGGCGAACGAGTTACCGATGAGCATAAGTGCATAACTGACCAGAACAGTAAGCAAGACGGGATGGACGAAACTTGATACCTTCGAGGTTTGATGATTCCACTGACATCGTGAAGGATCGAGAGCGGCTTCTTCTTACTTGGTAGTACATGGAGGAAGCTTACGGCGGACTTGTTCGCAAAAGCAACGCTCGAGTTAGTGCAAAGCGCAAGCTACAGGAAACGCAGGTTTCAGAAGTATGAGCTACCTCAAGCAAGTTGATGACGGAGTTCAAGAGCGTTGGCAGTCCTCTGCCGCCCACGTACGCCTCGGCGTCGACGCTCAGGTGCTCGAAGCGCACTTCGATGGTAGGAAGGTCGAGCCCGACGCTGCAGAGATATTGCAACAGCTTAGAAACAGAAATGGAGAGGTGGAGTAAGAACGAAAGAAATGGCGCCGGCCTAATCGAACTGTGGCTGCCCACCGTTCTATACGGTCCTTGAGCTTGAACAGGAACTTCTCGTTATCGTCCTCGGCGATGCGGACCAGTCTCTCGAGCAGAGCCTTCCGCTCTTGTAACCCGAGGTTGCGCACGTCGACTTCCTGCCTTCCGCCCTCTGGTAGAGACAGGATGGCCGTGCGCACCCGGTTATAGGTGGGCAGCTTCTCGATGGCCGCCCACTTGAGCGCCTCCTCGTCGTCCTCCTCCCTGGACGACCGGGAGAACACGTCGTCCCCCTTGCTCCACACGGAGCCGTTCCGCCGCAGACTGCCAATTCGGTACACCTCGCCGGTATCCATCAGGAGAGATCACGCTCACTCCTGCCACAAATAAGACAGGAAGAAGGGGAAGCAAGCAAGAGGAGCTGCTTGCTATGTCATGCGTAAAGCTTCTCCTCCTGTATCTTTGGAGAGGTTTGGAAGGCAGCAAGAGGCCACAGCTCTTATATCATGGAGGCCATAACTTGTTGCAACTGTTTATAGTGTTATGCTAAGTATCTTAGCAAGCATGCTGAAGAAAAGAGAGAAGCTTGCGGCTTCAAGGCGGGCGGAGATGAAATTTCGCAGAAGGCCGTGTGCTCCTGAAACTATCCAGTAACAAGGAAAGTGGACGTAGAAGTGAGGCTTAGCGACTTTTCTTCCGGTCTATGGACGAGAGTTTCATTAGTTGAATTAGGATTCCGTGCTTTTGAATCTAGTGGTTAATCCATCAAAAGATTTCTATTAAAAAATTAAGAGACGATTATATAGAGATAATCTTTTTACATTAGTCCATCATATTATCTTGTTCATATAATTTACCTTGAATGATAATGCATATTGTGATTGCTTGTGAGGTTATAATATGAATTGTCGAGATGATAATTCAATATGTTACTTGAGTGATAATATTTTATGACTTTTTTTTCACATTTATTCTTTAGAATTTTATCTAAAAATAATAAAAAAAATAAAAAAATTAATATAACATTTTATTAATTAATATAATAATTATTAATCACTACAGTAATATTTTTATTTTTATTTTTATCATTATCATTAAATACATTATTATTCCTACTAATTTAAATATTAGTATTATTAGTTAACTATAATAGATTATTTATATATTATAAATATAAATAATTTATTATGTATTCTAATATAATAATAATTTAGAATAATTATTATTAATTTTTTATTATCGATTTTATAAAATTATATATTATGTTTGATGTATAAATTTTTATTAGTTTAAGTATATATTTGTGATTCAAGTTCAGAAATTTATATAAATGTGTAAACATAACTATTTCATTTAAGGGTATCTTGGTAAAATATATATTATCTATAAATAATAAATAAGACAATAAAGATTGTTAAAACAACGCAGGGAACACAATCTTAGGTCGTTTTTTTTTTTAAGAGGAGACATTCATATATATGAATTAACCAGCATTGTCCTGGTACAAAAAAGGCGAGAGGCCTTGGGGTAGTTGCTCTCGATACAAAATATGTAAGTGGTTACATCTTCCTAAGTTAGCAAGATAATCAGCTGCTTTGTTGATTGTTCTAGGTATATGGAGGGTTACATAATTATCCAGAGAACTCAAAATATTGTGGATGTCAGATAGCAAGTTTCGTCGTCTCCACGGCACAGGTTTGCTTCGCTCCAGCAGGTGAATGAGGGTGATGCAGTCAGATTCAATGCAGATCTTCCTGAAGCCCATCTCCATGCATTTGGTAAGTCCCCACCACAGTCCCCATGTTTCTGCTTCTAAAGCTGAGTAGAATATCTTGTGTGCTTAGGTCGTTTGATTCAGCACCAACTATGCTAGTCAAGAATAATACTTCATCTTATAATTTTATCGTGTTAAACTTCGTTTGTTTAGGAAAATAAATTGGAAACTAGGAATTATCTTATTCAATTCTATCATATCTCTTCTGTAAATTCCAAACATGAACTTTCGAAGCTGAAAGTCTAAGTTAAGGAGTCCAGGTATTTTACGTAAGCAAAGCCCAGGAAACACTAGGTCTCAATCACCTTGACCATCTAGAGAGCGCAGGGAACTAGCATTAACTGTTCTCATGACATGTGAACTTATTCTATTATTCTCTGTGCTTGATCGCTTTCAGGAGTTTGTTCAAATGTTCCTACCCTTCGTATTGAGAACTTGTTTCTTTAAATACTTTAGCACTTTAATGCTTTATACAGTTGCCAAAGATTGCTTACAGAAATCACTTTGCGTTGGTAGTATGATATTCCTTCCAGAATTGTGCGAAAAGTAATAGTTTTCATTATGTCTTCGCAGTTGAGGTCAAAGTAAGAATGTGCTTCTAGATTCATATACGCTTTTACATCAATTAACGATTAATAGTCATCATAGTTTCATTTGTCTGGCTGCGCATTGGAAGTGTGATCAGAGCATCCGTTGAATCAAATGCTTACTATTCCCTGCTGTCGCATATCATGATAATGAAACAACCAAGCGTCGTCAATTAGTCTACACAGTTTCTGCTGTCGCATATTATTTTGATTTTTCCACTTCATACTTTCCAATCTCCAAAGTTGAGCTATCCGGATAAACGGGATCCTGATGATCGGCATCACTTTCCGAATATTGATTAGGGAAGTGGCAACAGAAAAAAAAGACATCCGAGTGTATCTATGATGGATTCATGAACAAATTCATATTGACATCAGAGCAGCATGATTAAGACGAATATTGGAGTTTGCGAATATTTCAGGGCCTTTTGTTTCTCACACCGGATACGCCTGTTGAATCTAGGATCCCAAGTGTTTTGATGATCACAAATTTGTAAGGGAACTTAGTCTATACTGATGAACTTGTTGAGTTGATTTCTGTAACAGGATGTATTCAAGTTCAGAGTAGTTGTCGACCTAAGTTGAAGAAATGGACGACTTGTCACACATAATATATATCAGAAGAACTACATATGTGCAGTGGTCGTCCTAAGCATATGAAGCGATCGGCCAACATTAAAGGGAGAATACATGTGAAGAGCAAAAGACGGAGTATATGAAGAGGGATCAGAGATTAACCGGTCGACCAGTGATGAAAAAAGGACGACCGAAGTAAAAGGCTGAACTGAGGAGGTCGCCCGATGTTGAGGAATGAGCGACCCCAAGACAACACCTTTCTAAACCATAGGTTGGAGAACGGGCGGTCCAAGGAGAAGTGGACGTCCAAAGAAGACTTAGCCGAAGAAGGAGTTTTGGCTAAGCGGAGGAGTGATCGTCCGAAGGGCTCAAGGTGGAGACAATGGACGACCAGCAGACGCCAAGGCTGAGGGTGGACGTCCAGAGGGCTCAGGATGGAAACAGCGGACGACCAAAGCAAAAGGCAGAAGGATGAGTGGTCGACCGCAGATTGAGTGCGGGCGATCGGTTGACATCAGGCGAAGACAAAGGACGTCCGGAGTCTTGGAGAGAAGACAAGCGGACGCCCAGGAGTTTGTCTGAGTTAATGAAGGGAGAAGATCAGACGACCGCAGGATTCGCGGGCGACCGATGGAGTTTGTCAGAGGTCGTCCGA
>LTAE01009530.1:0-15914 GCA_001647135.1 Pontederia paniculata
TGATAATGAGGATACCTATAGGGTCGAACATTAACTGGTTTGCTTCCCTCTTCTAGATGAATATGATGTTGAACCTCTCGAAAAGGAGGAAGTGATGTAGGGGTAGCAAAAACACTATCAAACTGATCCAATATGTGTGAAATCTCACTATCCATAGGAAGAGAATTCGTATCTATTGTAGTTGGTATAAGAGATAGTTGATAAAATTGCATAACATCATTGACCCGAATCATTCGACGTAGTTGGTTGTGTGTAACTTTTGTACTTGGAAAGAGAGTAGTACCTTGAAACAACACTCGTTGACCCAGCCAATTGAACTCCATAGTCAATGTTGAATAGTTCATAGTCACTGGTCCAAGTTTCTGAAGCCATTGTACCCCTAACACCAACTCAGCACCCTCGATCGGAAGCACATAACAATCCTCCTTGAACTGTATATCCTGTATAGTAAGCACAACATCAGAACACTGGCCTTCACATCTCAATTGTTCACCATTGTCAACCAACACCTTGAAATAGACTGAAGGATTAATATGCAAGCTCAATTTCTTGATAACCTTTGTTTGAATGAAATTATGAGTAGACCCACTGTCCACTAAAATAGAAATGGCAATGCCATTAATAAATCCAGTAAGACGGATAGTTTGAGGTAATAAAACACCAGATAGAGCATGGAGACTGATTTCAGGAGACTCCTGCAATTCAAAATTATCTCCTCCTTGAGTACCCAGGACATCCGTCTCATCGTCAGTGGCTAAAAGTAGTAAGAATTTCGGTCGACATCTATGTCCACGATGAAACTTCTCATCACAATTATAACAGAGACCTTTCTCTCTACGAGACACCATTTCAGCTGTTGTCAACCTTCTAAGGGGTAATGTTGGTGCCTCTTTCATAGTCCCTTGAGAATCAGCATTAGAAGATGACTTAGAAGAAGCAGAATTATCAGGTTGAGGAGGCGATTTAGAAGTTGGTATCAAACCCTCATGAGAATTAGAGGTCACAGTCTTAGATATTGTAGAAGTAACTTGACTCATAGGTCGAGATAAAGAAGAACGCCACTCCGGTTTCTCAGTAAATTTATCCTCTTGTAGTTTAGCCAACGCGATCGCAGACATCAAACTGTCTGGACGAAATGATTGAACCTCCCTTCGAATAGCAGGTTTTAAACCAGAAACAAAACAAGATAATAATAACTTCTCAAGAATGCCCACTACACGATTAGACAACCGTTCAAATTGACTTTGATACTCCAACACAGTCCCAGTTTGTGTTAGTTTGGATAAAGCTCCCTAGAAATCATCAAATTCCGAAGGACCAAATCGTATTTCCAAAGCTTTAACAAATTGGGTCCAAGAACTCAACTGTTTGTTCTTATACATCCATTGGTACCATTGGAGAGCAAGTCCTTCAAAAGCAAAAGAGACAAACGTGATCCGATCTTCTTCTGAAACCTCATAAAAGTTCAGAAACTACTCTGCTTTGAATATCCACCCCAAAGGATCCTCCCCCCAAAATTTGGGAATTTCCAATTTGATATTTCTAAGGAAACCAGACATTATAGAAGACTGATGTACTGAATTGGTGCTCGAATTCAGTTGCGTTGTGAGATGTTGATTTGTTTCTTCTACTGTCATATTTCCCAATTTCTTGGCTAAAGTATCGTATTTAGAATTTAGATAAGTAATACCCTCCGTAAACACTGCACATTGTTGTTCTAATAAACTCTGTAATTTTCCAACAGCGTCTTCCATTCGAGCCCATCTCGTGCCTTCCGCCATGATCAACACAGAAGCACAGAAATCCACTGGACACAAGGAACAAGATCGCACACTGTATGCTTGAACAAATGCAAAGAACGCCCGAACGAGAAAAAAATCCAGAAATTCGAGTTCAAGAATGAAAGCACCAATGTTACGGATGCCGCGCGAATTCAAACAATTGCTTCAGATAATTACCAAAAGTTTCTGTAGCAATCTCCTGTTCAGGTCCAAGCATCCACAGCCCAGTTGACACGCGCGCCAAGAAGCCAACCTCGAGGAATCCGTCGGCCAAAAATATAAAAAGCCACAGGGTATTTTTCTCTCTCCACCGATCTCTCACTCCTTTACTTTTCTTGTGCAGATGCAGCAGATCTCCGATGCCTTATCGTCCTCCAGAAGTTGACGCCGCCATCTTCGGACACGTATGAGAAGTTGGAAGGAGCACCGTCGGCGATCGGAAGACCGGAAAGAAGAAGGGAACGTAGAGAGAGGAAGAACGCAGGAAAAGATGAAGAAGTGATGAGAAGGAAAGCGCCACGGAGGGATTCGAGCTCCCGAAGCTCCTCAGTTACTATTTGCCAAAAAGATAAGTCTTTACATCCCTTCCCTTTACTATTTATACTCTCTTCTTCCCCCGATTTCTTTGTTCACCTTTCTCTTTTACTCTTTTTCTTACCCATTTTTCCCAACGTCCGTTTTCATGTACATTTTTATTGTTTTACATCACAAAGTCCTCAAATCGTTTTGGTTTGCTCCTACGCCTCTTTCCTTTGTTTTCTTTTGTTGCTTCTTTCGCCTCTATTTCCGTTTTCGCCTCTGTTTCCGTTTCTTCTTTCATGTCTTCTTCTACTGCTTCTATCTCTTCTTTTGTCTCTGTCTCTGTTTCTTCTGTTATTGTGACTGTTCCTTCTTTCTCGTTTTCTTCTATTACTTCTGTCTCTTCTTATGTCTGTGTTTCTTCTATTACCGTGGTTGTTCCTTCCTTGAACTCCTTCTTTTTCTCTCTCAGCTGTCCGACGCTCGTAACACTCGAGTTCGAGCTTCGGAGTCTCCTACTTGACCAGGGTATTACTAATTTACATGCTAATAATCTCGGATTACCATTGGATCTCAGACCGCATATTCCGGAGATATATAACCACTGCCGATGCACAGCTGCAGGAATTACCTCGGAAGGCAGATTTTGGATTGTGCACTGATATGTTATGATGCTAGATTCTAGTGTGAGTTAGAGTCACTCACTATGTTCCGACGACTTTTTTATATTATTATACATATACGTATAAGTGAGGGGGCTTGCCCCCTCCCTCCACTTTTTATACTATTATATCACCATTAAATATATTTCATAAATGAATAAAAAATATAATTTTAAAAAAATATAAAAAATAGCATTCTAAAACTAAAATAATAAATAAAAAAAATAAATCTCGGAAAATTATAAGCGTAATATAGTTTTTTTAAGAAAACTCTGCTCATAACACCGAAATTGTTCGATTCCCCTGCCTACTAGCAAGAATACTATTATGATGAACTTATAGAGTTAACATTAAAAGACTTATATACAATTTCAAGAATGAAGATATATTGCCGTTGAAAAGAGCATAAATAATAAAATGTCAATTTTAATTTGTTATAAGATTTAATTGCAAACAAATGATAAGGAATTAAAGAAAAAAAATGCTCGCAAAAGAACTAATCCATTCTGAAAAGTAGAAGAAATCCATGGGATCGAGAGAATATTTTTTTCTTTTGAGATTTTGAAAATTTACAAATCTGGTAAAGTGGAAACAGGAACTTTACAAATCTGAAGTTAATGACAGGACACAGTAAACTTGGCTATGTTTCCTGTAGGAAAAAGAAATGCAAGAGACTTCTCACCGACCTTGTATGGCTGTAATTGTGACATTGTTCACCGAATGGATTTCAATATTGTTCATCGGCAGATTAAGTACGTCTACTCCGAAATTTCTTCGGACTGTGAACAATGGCTGTTTGGGCATAGGATATGTGTTAATTTCATTCTCTAGCATGAAAACAATGGATGACATGCTTGGTCTGTCCTCTGGGTTGTCCTGCACGCACAGAAGTGCTACATTTATGCTTCTCAGTGCTTCATCCAGAGAACATGATTCTGCTACCGCTAAATCTATCAGATCTCTTGCCCTGCCTTTATCCCAGAGATCCCAGGCCTGCATGATTTTGAGTTAGAAAAATGAGGTGCAACTTTAGGCTAAATACTATAAAAATTTGGCTCATTGATGCTTGAGCTTCTCTACTCACATAAGCTAGAATATTAGGACTGTCCACAATGAGGTGAAAGGTAGTATTCCGAAAACCACTGACAAGCTCCAAGAGTAGTACTCCGAAACTATAGATATCAGATTTCAACGAATAGAGCCCTTCCATTGCATATTCTGGGGACATATATCCACTGCATCGCAAAATTGGTAGACTTAATTCAGAATGAAAACCATCAATAACAAGGAAACTGATACGAAACCATGGATTGTTCATGCCTTTGGTCAGTATTTGCAACATAACACAGCAGTGTAGTTTTATAACATGTATCAATTCTATAACAATCATTCTGCTATATGGAAGTATCAAGTATCAGCCTACAGGGTGGTTTCTATGTACTCAAAAACGTTTTCTTCAGAAAATACTCACTATGTTCCGACAACTCTGTTGGTGCTTGCTTGATTTTGATTGCTTCCAAAAATTCTTGCCATGCCAAAATCAGAAACCTTGGCGTTCATCTCTTGGTCCAGCAAAATATTGCTGGCTTTGAGATCTCGATGAATGATTCTCAACCTTGAATCTTGGTGGAGATAGAGAAGAGCTCGAGCGATACCTTTGATGATGTTGAACCTTCTTCCCCAATCAAGCACTGTCTTTTTTTCAGGGTCTGTTAAATGTCAAAAGGCACTTTCATGTTCTGATTTCGAATGCAATATGATGTAAACATAGAGAGTCCAACTACTGGCAGTTCTTTAATAACAAAAAGTAAGAGTACAAACCAAATAAGAAGAAATCCAAGCTTTTATTAGGCAGGTATTCATAGACCAACAGCCTTTCTTCTCCTTGAATGCAGCAACCAAGAAGCGTGACTAAATTTTTGTGTTGTAACTTGGAAATTAATATGACTTCATTCTTGAACTCCTCCAACCCTTGCCCAGAGCCTCTACTAAGTCTTTTTACGGCAATACATTGTCCATTTGACAGATTTCCCTATAAAACAGAAAATGTATATTGTTTTACCTTTACAATAGACAGTGACCTACAATTATATTGATAGTAAATGGCAAAAAGGAGGTAACAAAATAGGAGCATTCATCACCAAATAGAATTGACTATATGTTTGATAAGTTCACCAAATAGAAGAACTTATGGTAAATGTTGAAAATGAGACCGAGAAGTGGAAGCATAATGTGTAGAATACTTGATAAATTAACCATATTTTTCTTTATTTTTTTTACTCACCTTCCAGAAGTTGCCTATACGATGAACAAAAAGGGAAATTGTCATTAATTGGATTCTTATAACATAACTTATACGATCATAACTATCAACCAATATTTAGGAATAGGGAGCCATGTTCATTTCATTTTGTAAAGTTAATAATCTCATTAGAGATGGATGCTAAATCCATTATAGGAAGGTAAACGTCACCTGAAAGACATCATCAATCAGTCTTGATATAGAAAAGCAAAGCAAAACCAAATCACACAAAAGGAACAGGTGATGATTTGAAAGGTGGTAGTTAATCACTGTTTTCACTTTCTAAAAATACATGTCAAGAAGAATGGCAGATTATTATCGTGCATAAAAAGGAAATTATTATAATCTGATGTTTGAAGAGGTTTTTATTTCCTACCTTGTAAACTTTGCCAAAACCTCCTTGTCCAAGCAAATATGAATCTGAGAAATTGTTTGTGGAATTGGAGATGGTTAGGAAGTTAAACAGTGGAAGTTCTGAGTGATGATCATCTTCCCCATCTCTAAATTCATTAGAGTTCGGAAAATCAGTGCTGGAGCTTAAGTCATTTTGTATTGTGACCTTTTGACCATTGAACAAACCTGATTAGGCAAATAGACGTTAAATAAATGGCCCTGCAGTAGATCCTCAAACTGCAAACACGTGCACAGGATTACAAGATGTACTTACCTTTTATTTCATCGCCGAAATTCCACAAGCAATACACAAATATACATAGTAATGCAGCAGCACAAAGAGGAACTACAGTCAAAATAATCCTTGTCTTGCCCTTTTCACCTGAAGAACCTGATAATCAAAGGGAAACAGAATTTCACAACAGTTGCAACTGAAATTAGTACTACTTTAATAATGCTACATCAAGTGTCAGAGAACTCTCCCAAAAAGTCCCAAGTAAAATTACTGTGTGCAAACACATGAGTGGAATAAGAACCATCATTGGAATGACAGAAAAACCTTGATTTCTAATGCAGACTCCTACAGGATATATGAACAAGAAAGTTTAGACTACTTGACACACAATAATTCTGTCAATTGTCAATTTGAAAAATTAACAGATGGTAGCTAATGGACAAATTTATAGAAGGAACACATACCACAGGTGTTATCATGTAAGAAAGGAATGCACATACCCAATTCTGAGTTTACCAAACGCAGATAGAGGTCCTCTCCGTTAGAGGCCATCATCTCTGTATCTATCAGCTCTCCTATCCAAATCAAACAGCGAGGGATTGTACTACTGTTTGTAATGTTCAAGGTGGCATAAGCATAAGCTGTGCATGAACAGTTGCTGTGGCATTCAGTTTCACATTCACTAATGCTCTTATTGCGTACAAAAACAAAATGATCAGGAACCTTCATGCCTTGAAATCTAAGGAAACCATCCCCATCTCCACATTGCAATGCGTTCTTTCTTGTGCAACCTTCTGAAAAGTTTCCATTGTTCCAATCGCTAACAACCTTAGGCTCAAAGCCTTCAAGACATTTACATGTTGGCAGATTTGAAGTACTATCACAATACCCAAATGGACCACAGTGACCATAAGTTTCACATTTACTGAAAGGTACGGTTTGAAGTATTTGATTCCACTTCTTAGAAGTATCATCAAATGACAGTAGCTTCAGTTCTCCTGAATTATCTAATCTATACCTTATTATGGTTGAAGTATCTGACACACTTAATGTCATATATATCTCATTGGTGGTAGCCATAACAGTGAGATAAGTAGCAACGCCAGAAATTGCCTTTGCAGTGAACAAGCCACCATTCCATGCTTCACTTCTCCAGTAGGGCCTCGAACCATTCCAAGTGAACAACTGCAGAGAACTGTCTGGATCAACACCAAAAGAGAAACTCCCTGGTGATGGGTCTGTTTCCGCCTTCCAGGATGTTATATTCTGCGAAAATTTATTTGTGTAATTGACTTGAAGCTTCATCCCAGGAACAAAGGTATCTGTAGGGTGATCAAAACTCTGCCAGAGTATATTATCAATGCCTTCCCTAAGAATCAAATTACCTGTGTTTAGTAGCACTGCTGCAGCATCATTTCTGAGTGAACCAAAGACTGCAATAGTGGATGACCAGAAGACAGTTCCCTTTGAATCCACAACTACAAGATTGGTGTTGTTGGATAACCTGAGAGTGGAAGATGGATCTGTGATTGGCCTATCCCTGTTAGCTACCCATATGACCGTCTTCTGAGGCATATTGTTGTACCAGATACCAACATAGAGATTGGAACTGGAATTGGTAGGGGAGAAAAAGCCCAACACAAAGGCTCCCCCATCGGAGACCAAAGTCTCATCGACGGAAATAAATTCTCCGGTCGTTAGCCTGTCGTCCGAATTGCACAAGAATGATTGAGCCAGTAATGACAGCAAGAAGATGATGATGATGGTGCAGAATTGAAACCTCCTCATTAGCAATATGAGCATGCAAGATTGCACTAAGATCCCCCTGAAACTTATCTTGAGAAGCTAACTGAAAAAAAATCGACATGGATTTCAGCATTAATACAAGATATGGTCATCTCAAATTGTGTTTGATGGGACCCAAGTCCTGACCATCAAAGGGAAATGATATGAACAGAAGCTTCTTTTCACACGCGCAATCAAGTGAAAGGCTTGTAATTGGGACCTTAACGAGCAATAGCCAAGATAGGAATAAGAAATTGCTCAAGCTACTAACCAAGCCAATTTGGTGCCAGGAAGATTCCTAATTCGATTTGCTCGTAAAGGCTTCAAACATTTGACTGCAAAATTGACAAGAGATGACATTAGGAAGATGGAGACAACGCAACAAGCACATTGGTCACGAGGAGAGCAGCCATTTTGGACTTTCTACATGATGAGAACCATACACAACCAATGGCGGCTGTATCATCACTCGTCAAATTGCTTCTTTTATTTTCCCGGGCCTTCTCTTACCCTTGTAAAAGTAGCTCCTTTTTAAGTCTTGGTTCTTCACCTTCGCCTCTCTCTCTCTCTCTCTCTCTCTCTCTCTCTCTCTCGACAGCCTCCCGATTCCAGAGCAATCGAACTCCGAAGCCTCCCCTGGGCGAATTCCTCTCCTTAAATTCGTCTTCTCCGATTTCTCTTGCGACCTCCCAAATTTCAGACCTTGGCACTGCAAGCAGCAACAGTTGGTGTCCCTCTACTCGTCTGCTCTTGCCTCGACGTCGCCGCCGCACACCACAGCCAGCAAACTCCTGCGCCTTCGTCGTCGGGCTCATGGACGTCCTGCTCACAGCTCCGGAGGAATTGGGATGCCGGCGATTTGCTCATTGGACGAATTTTATACTTCAGTTCAGTCCAACTGTAGAAAGAGCAAAAGTTTAAACCTTTTCATTATGAGTTTTCTCTTGAATTTTAATATTACGATAAAATTTAAAAAAAACTACTAAGAAACTAAAAAATATTAGGTCGGAAAAATTAAAATTAAAATGAGAGAGAAGCAATTGAAAATATCTGATAAATTATATTCATAACTTTTCTATCTAAATTATATTTTTTCTAAATATTTATATTATTCTATTTCCTTTCATTGAATATCTTATTTACAGAAATTAATAATTACATAATTAGGTTTTCGTTCCTGACAAATTAAACATACTATGATAGATTTTAATTAAAAAAGTATTTATTGAAAAATAACTCAAGAGAGTTTGCTTGCACTACTCTTGTTTTCTCAAGTAGTTTATGGAAGAGTGAATACTAGACACTATGAATTTTCCTAATAAAGTTAAATTTGTCATTGTTGATATTGATTTTGGTGTGCAAATAAGAAGTTGAAATTTCCTGTTACCAAACTCAATCCAACGTTAAATTCTTTTCCGATAGTACAGCAGAAAAATACAAGCATTTAAGATAAAAAGAAAAAAGAAACAAAATTCCTTTATGGCTTATACCAAATTCAAAGCATTGTTTCATCCGTCAAATTATGGGATGCTTTTTTTAGTACCCCGCGGGACCTCCGGTATTCTAGATTACTAGCACCTGACTAATCCGAAGCGAGAACGCAGAAATGATATTCCTCTAATCAAATTGACGACTTCATGACTCGAACTCGAGGTTACTAGCTCTGATCTCTCCACCCGGAATACACTCCTGCCAAAATTAGATGTGTCATCCAACTTGGTTAAATTACAGGATGCTTTGGTTTTATAAATACTTGGGTAACAAGAAGACGGCAGGCTTCAAGGTCAAAATGGTGGATTTTTAATATACTTCATTAACGAGTAAGAACAGAATGCTTCTGATATGTCTCAGCATGATACAGACAAGGAAAATACAGAAGAAGAGGAGTCAGAAGAAGAAACAGAAGCAGAAGGCGAAACTGAAGCAGAAGAAACAGGAGAAGCAGAAAACGGAACTAAAGCAGCAGACAAGACAGAAGTAATGAACGGAGAAGAAGAGAAACCGGAAGCAGAAAACAGAGAGGGGGAACCAGAATCAGAAACAACACTAGAAGCAGAGAGCAAAGCAGAAAACGGAGAACCAGAAACAGAAGCATCAGACATCGAAGAAACAGGAACAACAGACAATGAAGAGGAGAACTCAGAAGTAAAAGTCAAAAGACAACGAAGAAAACCGAAATATCTGGAGGATTTCGAGATGTAAGAAGAGAGGAAGAAGAGGAAGAGGTCGTGTAAAAATAAAATAGAAAATGTCATGTAAAACGACAGCATATAAATAGAAGAGGAAATGTAAAGAAGACTTATCTTTTCTTCGGAAGAATCCTTAATAAAGTCTTGGAGCCTCGCGGAGCTCGAATCCGGCGTTCCTTCCTCTAAATCACTTCTATTTTTCTTGTCTCGAGCCTTTCTTGTGCAGATCTCCAAACTCCGACGTCTCAGCAACTACGACGGCTTCATCATATGCACACTGACGACGGCGACGAGCTCGAACCCTAACCCTGCACACAAGAGCAGAATAAGTGAGACGGTGGAGAGAGAAAAATACCGCATTCGTTTATATATTTTAGACGACGGAGAGTTCGAAGAAAGCATCTCGACGCGCGCGCTGGAATTGGGCCGCGGCGGAGTGGGCTTGAACAGTAAAAGAGAACAGTAATTTTTATTCAATTGTGCACGAATTCTTGAAATAAATACAGATAAGTTTCAAAGACTTATCATCTTCCTTCCTTTCGAACATGTGATCAACATTCTGCTGTGATTATATTGAGAACCATTTTCAACATGTGATCAACATTCTGCTGTGATTTTATTGACAAGTACAAGATAGTGTCATTAAGAATGTAAGATTTAAGGAATGTGTCCTCTATTTAAGTAAAATATATCAAAATCGTTATTTATGATTGATAAATATAAATTTTAAATAAATTATTTATTTTTAATCATATGTTTTAAATTTAATATTTCAGATGATAAGATATAATGTGTATATTATTTAGGCTATGTTTGAAAAGAGAGTGTTTGGACGAAATGTTTTTCTTTCAAGCGTTCTACGTGAGAGAGTCAATAAATATTATTTTAAATATTATACACCTTCACTAAACTCATATAAATATAATTATAAAAATTATGCTTCCATAATTTATAGGACATGAAATTATAGCAAGGTCAGCAAATGCTGAATTCAAAATTTGATAAACTTTCATTAAAAACTATCCTTTTTTTAGCGAATAGATTGAGTTAAAATAAATTTGTTAATAATCCGAATGTTAAAATTATAAATATAAAAGAAAGTCTTCTTATAAGCTTAAGTTTTTATGATAAATTATAAGACGTCTAATGTAACAACTGTATAAGTTGAGCTCCTTTTTTTATTTAGAGCTTGTATCATAGAAAAAAAAATTCTACCGGATAAAAAAGTAAACAAAGTCGTTCTTTTCAATTGTCACCGTTTGAGAACTCTGATTATTAAATGAAGTTCTCGGCGAAAGATTTTGCTGCTCAAGAAATTGAATTTAAGACATTGCTTCAACCATCCACCTAAATTAACCTCAATTAGTAAAAGAAAAAGAAGTGTAGCGTACTTACTTCTTATTCTTATTCATGTATTTATTATTTTCATTTTTTGAATTATAAGTATTGTTAGTTATCATGTACTGCATAAACTATATTATAAAATATGCTACGCACTCATTGATCTCTTAATAAAATCGTGAGTTATAAATCTAAAGGTGAGCTTGAACCAATGTTATCAAAATTGAATCGGACCGGTCGGTTCAACCGGTTCACTCGCGAACCGGTGTCTGATTCGGCCGGTTTTAGTCACAAAACAGAGGTGATGTTGAACCGGGCAAAAAGTGATCGAACCAAAAAAATCGGTGAACCGGTCAAAAACCGGATTCAATTATAAATTTGAAAAAGAAAATAAATTAAAGTGAAAACCTGTTAAAATGGAAAGTTTTTTTACAAAAGGAAAGTAATTGAAACTAATTAGGAAATACAAAATTGAAAAGAAAAAAAATTATGGATGGAAAATAAATAGGGAAAAAATGGAAACTAGAAATATGAAAGGTATAGTAATAAATGAAAGATCAATAAAATAATAGGAAAGATATAGTAATAAATGAAAAATAAATAAAATAATAAGAAAGTTAACAATAAATTGAATAAAATAATTAACATGACTTATTCGTATAATACTAATAATATTAGTCATCATTATTTTTAAGTAAGCAATTTATAGAAGGAACATAATTGACAAAAATAAAATTTGAAATATGAAATAAGTGAGAGGAAAGTAAATAAGGAAAAAAAACATAAGACATGAAAATAAAATACTTCCAAGTAAAATAAAAAAAAGTTAATAATAATTCGGGTCAAAATAATTAATATAGAATTGTTAGTGTTATATAAATAATTATATGTCAACCATCATAATTTTTTTTAACATTATTTTTTAAAATATAATAAATAATTACAAAATAGTTCAACTCAAATCAAGATGAAAACACATTGTAAGAAGTGGAAGAAATTAAAATAAAAAATAGAAACACTAGCAAAAATGAAAATACAAAGATAAAATAAATATAGGGAAATAATTGATAGGAAAATTTAAAAAAGGAGGAAAAAAGAAATAAAATAAAAGTGATTAAAAATAAACTAAATTAATAAGAGATCATTATTATTATAAAATAATAAATAAAAAATATTAATATATCAATCACCATCATTAATAATCATAGAATAAATACAAGTTAATATTATATCTAATTTTTAGTTAGTATTATTATATTTTTATATATTATATAACATTAGTAGTATTATATATATTATAAATAATATTATTTTAATAAAATTTGGTTCAATCCAGTTGAATTCGATCGAACCGATCAAACCGCAATCCAGTTGGACGTCCGGTTCGATCTCCGGTCCGGTTATGAAAATATTGGCTTGAACCCAACTCAACCTATGAATCCGATCAATCCAATTTAAAAAATTTTGAGTCGAAACTCGACCTGATCTGAAAAGTTTTGGGTGAGATAGAGGTCAAAAAAATTATAATGTATTAGATCCTCTCGATTTGAAAATATTAATATTAATAGTTATTTTATATATAATTACTTAAAATTTTAGATAATTTTGTAATATTTTTTTATTCTATTTATTTCAGTTATTTTCATTAGTTTTTATTTCTACTTACATTTGTTCTTAAAACTATTAAAATTAAAAAATAAGTTCAAATTCTCTATTTGAATCTTGATTCAGCAATCTGACTCAACCTAATCCAATCCAATTTTTTACTGACTAAATCCGAATTTGCTCCACGATCCAACATCATCATTACATAAATCTTTGGCCTCTAATTAAATTGTTCATATTACCTATAAAGCCTATCATGATATGTAATGTTCTTTTACTTTCTTTTATACCATCCTTATAGTTATTCATTTATCATTTAAGCGAGTAGTGATTTATTTTTTCACATATTTTAAGTTTGACGAAAGAAGTCAATCCAGAAAATTAAAATGAGAGTCAAATAGAAAGATCCTCATATGCTCATCAAATTTGAATATTGATTCTTCAATCATTTTACTAAAATGACGATGAATCAACAATTCAAAATGTTTTTTTCTCGAGTATTTGAGCAGTTAGGAGAACCATCTTAGTTTCATTACTAATCTAATCCACCTTAGTATTGTATTAGCAGTTGAATCTTGGTTTAAAGATCTGTTTAGTTCAGCAACTGGGGAAAGAAAGATAATGAAGGAGAAGAGAAAGTAAAGAAAGAAAATGAAAGAGTATGAATTTATCTGGATAATATAATTAAAGAGAAGAAAAACTAAGAAAATTATAATTTTTTTGGACGAATATATTTTAACGTATGCATTTATATATTTAATTATATATAGTTAAATTTAAAAAATATGTTTTAAATATTTTTTGAATCGACAAAAATAAAGATAAATGAAGAAGATATTTTTTCTCAGTTAACCAAGATTAAATTATTAACCTTTATTTTTTATCATTCTTTCATTTTCAATCAAACAAACTTAAGGAGACGTTTAATGCATTACCTTTTAATATTAACTGATAATCTACATTATCGAGTAATCTACATTATCTAACATAAAGATTATCACCTATTAAATTATCAATAATGTGCATTATTCTGTTTACTATATATAAGTAATCCAAGTGATAATTTAGATTATTATATTTATTTAAATAAATGATTACTAAATAATATACATTATTTTACCAAAATACTCTTTATAAATATTATTAAGTTAAAAATTTATCAACTTAAGTTATAAACTCATAAATTAATACAGTTAAGTAATTAATACCCTTCAAATTAAAATAATAATAAAATAATATTTACAATTAATAATAATAATAATAATTTATAAAAAATTAGTCTAGGTGTTATATTTTAATTCATAATATTATCATAATAATATAATATTATTTATTATGATCATTAATTTATAATAATTAATTATTATTACTATTATTATTATTGATATTTTTGTTATTGTTATATGATGATTTATTATTGTGTTATATTTTATTTATGAAAGATTTAAAAGAGCGAATATGTAAAATAATATAAATAAGATTACTTTTTTTAGACACGTGGATTACCACTTTATAGGCAGTCCAGATTGTCTACGAATTAAAATAGATAAATATAATAATTTGTTGGGCTCAAATAATTTTACGTATGTCAGCAGAAAATGAACAAAAATATTCTCGAAATTTAAAAAATAATTAAGTTTAACTGAGCTTATTTTTTTTCTATTATTTTGCAACACAGTGTTGATGATTGGGCCGGTCTAAAAGAATTGACCCATTGACAAGCTTGTGCTCTACATATAAATTTAACATCATGACCCGTGAAATATTTATTCGACATCTATTCAATTGGTTTGGGTAGCTGTTAACTTGCATCATATTATTTATTGGATTAAATTAAAAACGCAAATCGTCTTTAGACTCTATACCAATTGTACGATTGTCTCATTTCACAAAATTATAATAATGGAATTATGTCTTTTTACTCCAAAATTTTCTCAATTAATTAATTAAATGTCACAGGATCATATCATACTCCGGTACAACAACTTTTTATAAATTAAGGGGAAAAATATGTAACACATTTGTATAGAAAGTAACGACACTTTCTGTATAAATGAATAATGTTCAATTCTTTTATAGAAAGTAACGACACTTTCTGTATAAATGAATAATGTTCAATTCTTTTTATACACAATAGTGTCGTTATTTTTATTGCGCTAAACGCACTACCGGCTCTACACGCTCCTCGCCCATATAAATCAAATGTTAATGATGGGAATTAAATGGATTCTTGCTGGTTGCTTTCCAACGTTGAAACGACTAGATTATTTTAAAGTAATGAACTAATGTAACCATTTTTGGTAGCACTAGTTAGCAGTATGATGTCTCAAAAATGGATGTAAACTAATAATTTTGAATTTGATTTTTGAAGTCGTAATATTATTTTACTTTTTTTTATTTCAGACTCCTGGGAAGGGGTAAAAAAACAGCGAGCAAATGTCAGGTAGTAAGTTATATGCACTTCACAAGTTCATATTTGCAACTTGTATTCCATTACCTTTTTTATTTTCCGTACACTGAAATGCCAGACTGTGTGCTGCATATGATAAGAGAATGTCACAGAACTAAACTTCTGCCTATAATGAAACAATTAGAATGAACAAAACAAAAAACATTCTTGTACAAACATGTGCACAGAGGTTGATTACTGTACTGTTTGGAAGCCATTTAATATTAACACTTCATTAGTGTTTCTCTCAAGTACAGCTTTGCTTTTTATCAAGATGATAATTTCCCTCCAATAAATAAGCTCTATGATAGTTACATTAAACATATTAAATAAAAAATATCAAAAACTCTGTAAATTTAATTGTCTATAAAGAATAACCTTTATTTAAGTTGCATATATCTCAAGAACTTATTTTTTTTATAAAACGTTAAATGAAACCCACAACGGATACCATGATAAAAAAGGTTGGAAAGAAGAAAACAATTCTTTTTTTAAAAAAAACATGAACTGTAATGGTGAAGCATTGATCCTTCACAATCCCCGAAGATACTTATGTCACCTTTTGCAGTACTTGTACAAACCTCAGGGAACTTGCCTATTTACAGCAGTCCGAGAGAGAGAGAGAGAGAGAGAGAGAGAGAGAGAGAGAGAGA
>LTAE01009531.1:0-10746 GCA_001647135.1 Pontederia paniculata
AGTCTTTACCGGGCGTCCACTTCTCCTTGGGTCGTCCGTTCTCCATCTTCGGTTATTGGGTATTGTTTTCGGTCGCTCATTCTTCATCTTCGGGCGACCTCTCTTTTTCAGCCCTTTGCTTCGGTCGACCGTTGCCTCTTACCTCTCTTCACAAGTGTCCTCCTTCAATATTGGTCGACCTATAAACTTCTGAACTTGAAACATCTTGTTACAGAAATCAGCTCAACAAGTTCATTAGTACAAACTAAGTTCCCTTCCAAATTTGTGGTCATTGAAACTCTCTCGGGATCCTAGATTCAACAATCTCCCCCTTTATTATTACAAATAGCATAAGGAGTGAACTTAGGGTTAGTTATAAATATGAAGCTTATTCAGAAATTTTAATTAACCAAACATTCAATAGAGGAGATTAGGTCAGCAATAAATTTGTGAATCAGAATTGAGATAAAAAGCTGCAAATTTATCAATGTGTGCATATATTTTGGTATAAAATTCCACATAACAGCTACACAAATAATTTGGGAAAGTGGGGTGATAAACATGAGAGAATGTACATTTAAATCTAAAATGAGCAGAAAATGAGAGTGTTTAAGCACGAAATTATCTATATAAAAACTATTTATCATCGGACGACCTCTCCCGTTAGACCCTTTACTCCGGTCGTCCTTCCTTTATCTCTGGTCGACCGGTCAACCTCTGATCCCTCTTCTCATGCATTATCATTCAATGTCGGTCGACCTCTCTATATTCTTAGGATGACTGTTGCACACATGCTTCTTCTGAATTGTCTTCCATGTGCATAGGTCGTCCATTCTTTTAGCTTTGGTTGACCTTTCATATTCTGAACCTGAATCACCCTGTTACAGAATTCATCTCAACAAGTTCATCAGTACAAACTAAGTTCCCTTACAAATTTGTGATCATCAAAACAATTTCGGATCCTAGATTCAACATATTTTACCTGAAAGAATACTTGGAGCTCATAATCAAGATGCAGAGTTAGTAAAAATCATTGACGAAGTCAAGAAAGGAAAGCAAACTCAATTTTTTTGTTAAATGAAGCTGGCACTTTAATGTTCGGCGCTAGATTATGTGTTCATAAAGCTAACAACTTTAAAGTAGAAATAATTGAGGAAGCTCATTGTTCATCTTATATGATGCATCCTGGTAACACTAAGATGTATAGAGATTTAAGAAGACACTTTTGGTGGCACGGTAAGAAGAAAGACATAGCAGAATACATCTCAAGATGTTTAGTGTGTAGGTTAAGGCTGAACATAAAGCCCCATTGGACCTCTTCAATCACTTCCTATACCAGAATGGAAGTGGGAACATATCACCATGGATTTTGTAAATGATTTGCCTAGAACAAAAAGAAATCACGATGCTATTTGAATAATTGTTGATAGGCTTACCAAATCTGCACATTTTTATACCAACCCAAAAAACTGATCCTTTAAATGTGTTGGCCAAGTTATATGTGAATGAAATTATGAGATTACATGGTGCTCCAACATCAATTATCTCAAACAGAGATCCTCGATTTACATCTCGATTCTAGCCTAGTTTGCAAAATGCAATGGGTACAAAATTGAAATTTAGTGCCTCATTTCATCCACAAACAGATGGTCAATCGGAGAGAACAATTCAAACACTTGAAGAAATGCTACGAGCTTGTATAATTGAATTTAAAGGGTCTTGGGATGAACATTTATCACTAATTGAATTTGCATATAACAATTTCCATTCACGCATCGGAATGGCACCTTTCGAAGCATTATTTGGTCGAAAGTGCAGGACACCAATATGTTGGGATGAAGAGGGTACAAGAGCTCTTTTGGGACCAGAAATAGTGCAAAAGACTGTGGATTGAAAGTTATCAAACAACGTTTAAAAGCGACATAAGATAGACAAAAGAGTTACGCAGATTAACACCGTCGAGAAATGGGGTATGAGGTAGGAAGCAAAGTTTTCTTGAAGGTGTCACCATGGAAAGGTGTTATACGATTTGGAAAGAAGGGAAATCCAAGTCTGAGGTACATTGGTCCTTATGATATCTTAGAGCGTATTGGCCCAGTTGCATATTGATTAGTCCTACCACCAGAGTTATCTTGTATTCATAATGTTTTCAATGTTCTATAGTTCGACGATATCGATATGATCCATCTAATGTATTTGAGCCACAATCCATTGAAGTATGTGCGGATTTATCATACGAGGAAAATGAATTAAGGAGTCGAAGAATTCCTTTAGTTTTAGTACTCTGGAGAAATCATTCAAGAGAAGCGGCAACATGGGAGAGAGAGGATCAAGTACGAAAACAATATTCATTTTTATTCACTAAACCAGGTAACTGAATTTCAAGGATGAAATTTCTTGAGTGGGGAAGAATTGTCACGCATGTGCTCCACCAGCATCATTTTTGCATCATTGTAGATTTGATTATCATATAAAGTTATTTTATATGTTTAAATAGTTATTTGTTCATATAATCATTAACCACTAGGTTAAAGATTGATGGCCAATAAAATATTGATATGTAGTATGAAGAAAATTATGTGTAGATAATTACGAATATATTATGTGAATTATTAATCAAATAATATATATATATATATATTTAACTAGTGTTAAATATGGTTAATTATATATGAAAAACTATTTTAACAAACATTATTTTGATTGGACCTCAACTTTGACCAATTATATTTCAAACCACCATTAAGCTAGCACCTCATTACTAACTTATCTTCATATTTTTGTAACTGTCATACAAAGCCAACAAAATCTGTAAAAATTAGAGATATTACCTTTAGTTCCCTACAACAGCCCGAAAAATTACTAGTGCCAAATACCTAGCGTAGAATCCAGGAAAATTTCGAAAACAACACTCACTTGAGGTAAGAAATTTTACCCTAAGTTGATTCCCTAATTCTCTATTCTTCTTTCTTGGTGTCTTGATCTTCAAAAATTATGAAATTTTACATGAAGCATCCTATGGAAATTATCTTTTATTGTCCTCTGATTTTGATTAAAATTAATTTTTTATTGTAAATTATGAATCATTCTTCACTGGTCGCTCATCCTGCCCTGAGGAAACTATAGGGTCTGATTGTAAATTAGGTTATAATTTTTTTTATTTGAGTTATTATTTTAAATTTGTACCTATTAATATGAACTATTCAGAGGTTGAAACAAAAGTGTAATCATCAAATTAGGACATGTGGATTGAGAGAAATGAATTATTCATTTTGTATAACCTAGTCTGCCATAATTCAAAGAAAGCAGAAACCATGACCTAAACTTTCAAATTTTATCAAGAGTGACTATAAGAAGATGAACTTCAAATTTTTTATGCTAAAATCCATCAGAAGCCTAGTTTTATCAAAATTGATATTTCTTGAATTAGGTATGTGTAGATAGAGTTATAAATTATTCTTCCAGTGTCACTCAGTCTGCCAGAACACCTAAAATTATTCAATGATAATTAATTAATGATACTTACAGGTAATAATCCTCACTATGTCTAGTTGCAATCCCCGAAAGAATTATAACATTTGGTGTTTTGGTTTAAAAGTTATGAATTATTTTTTAACACTTAATCTGAAAATAATGATAATAATTTGCCGAACATTAGGAGACTAGTAATTCTAGTGGAATAAGTACAAGTTTGAAACAAGTACTATTTATAAGATGTTGCATACATTTTAGGGTGCGTAAGTATCCATGCATCATGATTCTTTATTGCATAATGTCAATATGAGTGAATTGAAAATGAAAGGACACTATTATTTGTAGGAGACAAGCAAGCTATAAGTGGAAGGGAAGAAAGCTAGTAAATCTTCTTAAAGAGATAAAGTACAAAATGAGTGGATAAATTTATAACATAGTAAAAATGTTATATGTTATTTTCTTTATTTATATTGATATTTTAAACAAGAGCTATATATTTATGAAACCTATTATAATTTCAAAAGTATGTTGGATATGAAAAGATGATTATTTATTTTGGATAAATTTATAACATAGTAAAAATGTTATATGTTATTTTCTTTATTTATATTGATATTTTAAACAAGAGCTATATATTTATGAAACCTATTATAATTTCAAAAGTATGTTGGATATGAAAAGATGATTATTTATTTCCAAGAATTTCATATGAGATAAAGCTATAAATTCCTTTTATGCAAAAGTTTTTAAGGGAACAATGTGCGTGATGCTTATTTGAGATACAAACATGTAATGTGTAGTTTCTGCATATTGTGAAACCCCTTGTGTTAAATTGTAATACTGGTTGAAATAGATTTTTGGAACCGCATTCGATATACATCATGCCTTTGAGGTGTATATGGGGTATTTTTGCCCTTTGGGGACTACTTTGCGTGCACCTATTGACCCATGTTGATAGTTCTGCGACACATATTGCCCCATGTTTATTGCAATGTGTTGTTATATCGAACCATGGTTGTGAAGCTCTACTTAATTGTATCGACCCATGACCATGAAGCTCTGTAATACGTATTGACCCATGTCTATGCTCTGTGTGATCATATTGACCATGTTGTCGTATGTGCAATAACACATGTGTGAAATTTGATCTTGTATATCATAATATTGGGATTTCATTATATGTTACATAAAGACGTGATTTCAGAACTTTAATTATGATAGTGATTTAAAGTTTTTGCTCGAAAAGAATGTGTGTTTTAACACTTGTATTCTTCCCCTATGTTATATTTTTATTCCACTCACTGATCTTGTTGTTTGCTCACCCTACTCTATTTTAAATTTTTAAAATTTTGGATAGCTTGTCGGGTTGAGTTGACTCAAGTGCTACTTTTATTGCATATAGAAGAGGTCGAGCCGTTGGAGCACTTTTATTCCCCTATTTTGTTTTGTTTAAAGCATACATGTATTTTACATACCTAGATTTTGAAATGATTTAGTAGAGTATGTAGATCACTTGCCCTCTTTGGAATGGTTTGTGTAACATTGCGCGTGAAAAAAAATTATATATATATATATATATATATATATATATGTATATATGTATGTATGTGTGTATGTAGGTGCATATATGTGAATGAATAATAGGTATAAGGTATTGTTAATATGTGAACCTAATGTATATGTACAAATAGATGTGTATGTATATAATCACTAATGGGCGACACATGTAGGCATACACATTTAATTATGAGGAGGAAAAAGGCATTAGTGGAAGGAAGTATGCAATAAGATTTTAGTTGTGAATAATGATTTTGTACTAAATAAATTATAATTGTGCAAAGTTAACATATGGTTATAGTAAATTATAAACTAACCTTGAGAGAGTAAGATTTCTAATTATGCACTATAAATTAGACCTTAGATTTGTTATAGTAAGATATAAATGATTTAATACATAACTTGTTATCTGGTGACAAATTATAATAGGTAGAACCTATTCTAAGATAGTAAATTATATTTCTTGATATCTCAAATTTAAATAAGTGAGATACAATTAATGTTGATTATTAACTGATGGAATTTAATAAATATGAAAATTATGAATAATAAAAATATTATCGTATGATTTATTAGTCAGAGAGTAATCCAAAAATATTTAGTTTAACCATAGGAGTGCAATGCATTCAAGAGAAGACTGCTGAGACTTAGAGTTTTGATTTTTTTTCTTCTATTGAGACGAACTATTTTCCCCTTGTTTAGCCATTTATATTAAGGAGTTTGGGAACGCCATTTTAGATTGATTTTTTAGTGAATTATTTATCTTGATCATGATTGTTATCATTAATGACTTTTTCTCTATGTAGTGATCATTTAGTTTGATTATTGTTGTTTGGTGTAATAAAATTTTATTTTTCCAAGTGCATGAGAAATTGATCATCAAATTTAAGTCAAATTAATTTATGTCATAACCTAGGTTACTCACTTGAGAGTCTTTGGTTGTGTGGCCGTTTGATTGGATTTGCTTAAGCGGTCAATAATTTAATATTTGCAACATTATGCATCTTAAGTTCAAACTAAATTATGGTGGATTCACTTGAACATCCAGATTAATCTAAATTTCATATAGGTGATGCAAAAGTTCATTACAGGCAAATAAATACTAGCAAGTACATTAATCGTTCAAATAATATAATGTAACGAGTACAAAATTACCGATCCCACAAAGAAAAAAGTGTTAACTATCTAACTTTAGAGGTTAATAGGAAACAACATGAATTTCATATTTGGTTTAATGCAAAAGAAATAAAGAACGAGTAAATTTGGGTAACTACAATGAGTAATGATGATGACTAGGGTGTGAATGATATTAAGGATTAGGAACAAACAATGCAACCTTATGTAGTACACTTTTAGATACTAGAATTCAAGATCATTTTTTTAGACGGATTAAAAACACTCGATACATGACCTCCCTTACTAGGTAAATTAACTAGCCTAAACTTAGAGAAACTGGAACACTCATTATCTTATATGCTCCCAGAATAACCAAAGTTAAGGATGCCTAATGTTGTATTGTTAAGCTATTGAATCACCCTTACTAGGATAGTCCAACAGACCACAAGTTTAATCGTCCTTACCAGATCAATCAAACAAGTCACACCATGCAAATAATAATTGATTACACTAACCAGTCAATAATCAATTTATGCAATTCAAAATCACCAGAGGTATGATCATGAAAATTACGAAAACTATTATTACTGAAAAACTAGCAACAAGAGTCTACAAGTCTGCCCTAGAAAATGAACTATTACAATCCCAAAAAAGTATTAACAGAAAAACTTGTTCAAAATCAAAGAATGCATAAAAATCATCCCAATATAAAAGTAGAACAAGGGAATACTCTTCTAGACATGAGAAGATGCAGAATATTCTGTTCGAGTGTAACGCGCAAGCAACGTCTCAATAGTTCTTCCACGAATTCCTTTGCTCTTGGCTTCAAGGTGTAGGTTGACGGCTCCTAGCATTTGGTCTCAGGTCTTTAGAAAGTCTTTTTATATCCCCCTCCTCAGATTAGGGGTTTGTAGGGCTCATCCCCTTGCATATAGGCCCTCTGTTCAAATTTGTCTTCTAATCAACGGCTGTGATAGAAACTTTGTACACCTTCAAACCCTCAAAAAAACTTCAACTTATTCCCCAAGGCTTTAGACTTGATAAGAGTCCTTCTGACATTCAAACTCCATTGAATTCTTCCAATTATTAATTTTCACAACTAGCCGATAACAAAAGCTTATGGTCTGTGGGTATTTTTTTCATTTAAGCTCAAATCGTCACAGGTGGTGATAGGATATCATGACCCATAATTGGGCATTGATCCACTCCTAACTTGTATACTTCTTTTCTTCTTATGATCTGTACAGATTTCATGGCCTCGTAACGAATCAAAACTCTTTTGTCGCTCCGTGTTGTCCAAGTTCTGACTCCATACTGCACCCCGTGAAAAGCCACATAATGGCAAGTTATGCATGTTATGACTTGTTACTTACATATGCTGAAATAATTTATTGCCGCTTTAGTCATAACTTCCAATGTTGCGGTCGTACGTGACTTCGAGTATCACGACCTGTTATGCTCTTCATGACCCGTAAGGCTATATGTTTTATACTTTGTGCTCTCTGCCGAGGTCGTGACACTTTATCATGGCTCGTTAAATGTAACTTTAATGCTGCAAAAGCTCTATTACAATCGTAACGCCTAGTAACTGCTCGTGAAATATTAATTTGTAGGTCCTTTGAGTTGAATGAATTCCTTTTTCGATGTTTAGTCTTTCTAAGCCTTTCTTACGCTTATCCATATGATTTTCTGTAAAACAGACATTGAAATAGGTGTAGACTCTATACTTGAAGAAATATATACAAATGAATATCGAAACATATGCATGCTATGCCAAAATGACTCAAAATCATGCTTGATGCAAACCTAAAACATGTTATATTATGCGTCATCAATATGTGATTGCATCTATTTAGGAGATCACACCTTAGACAATTCTTAGTTCATCATTAGATTCAATTTGTCATCTGATCCAATCTAACTTAGTGGAAAATAGTGCTCCTAATCTTTCCAACTTTATTGATATGATCTTATCATGTTTCATCTTGTTAAGTTTATATTTTCTTTTTCTTCTATTATTTGAATCTTTTCTTTATCAACTCTTGAAATTAGATAGGTTATAGTCTTTGTGGGTTTGGCATCCTTACTCTTAATCACTTTATTACTTGAACGACTGCGCTTGCTAGTGTAATTAGATTGCATCCCTCAAATTATCATCATAGTCAAAAGGTTAGCGTTATAACAAGATTCATTCATCAGTTGAGGATCCAATTGTGATCTCATTTTTTAGATCTTCTTTGTGGAAGAGAAAAGTTGGAAGAGTGGTGATGTGTGCTAATTATATAAAAAAATATCACTAGAAAGTGTACTAGTCGTATCAAGTAATAGTTCAACGGTGAGTTGAGTATCGATCCCACGATGACTAATATTAACTATATTTATCTAATCTCAGCAGCTAATGGGAGAAACCAAGTTTGTGATAAAGATGAATTCTTAACATAAAATGAAGAAAAAGAAAGAGAAGAAAAGAGTTTGATAACAAGAATCGTATTGATTAGGATAATGTAAAATGAATATGCACATAATCACTATAACCCAAGTTCAATTAATGTTTAGTTTTACTCAATTCTTATGAGAATTAGGATCTGTTTACAATCGGATGTTCTCTCCAAGATGTATCAACTATCTCAAATCTAAGAGACACGATTGTTCCTCTCCAAAATGTCAATCTAATCTAGTAGATTTTTTAGATGTGCTAAGATGTATTTTTTAAATTATGATTGTTCCTCTCCAGGATGTCCATCTCACAGACCCCATACCTAAATATCTCTCCAGGGTGCTTCTCAAATGTGACATGCAATGCTTCGACATAAAATTCAAAAATCAATTTTAGAAATTCAAAGAGAATTAGGATCTTGCTATTCTTCTCCAATATTCTAGCAAGTATTCAAAACATCAAAGAAATTCCTAAAAAGCATTAAATATAGCATTCATGCATATAAGAAATTTATGACTAAAATTAATTCAATCAAGGGTTCGAAGGTTTCTCCCTTACAATATAAATTCTTCAAAAAAGAAAACTAAACAAATTACAAGCGAGTTCACCCAAAAGTTGAGAAGAGAAGATTACAAACTATGAATCAAACTACTGATATGATGATCATCTTCTTCATAGAATTTGCAAAAATTATTATTCTTGTTTTGGTGTTAGACTTGGTTCCAGCCTCTTTGTTTTCTCACAAATTTCTCTTCAAAATCTTTCTTCAATCTAGTACATGATAATCTCCCCGATGCCTTTTGATGATATTTATAGGCTTCAAGAATCCTGGAATAACAAACTTCATTTTGAAGAAGGTTAGACTTAAATTGGGATTAATATGGGTTTAAAAATGAGAGTTTTAATTTTTTTCCCGTAAATTGTCATGGCTCGTGACTGCGGCCGAAGGACTTCAATTGGTCATAGTCAATGTCACAGCCTATGACAAAAATATCACGGTTCTGATTGAACAATCTTGAAACCTCATGGCCCGTGATCCAATATCACGGCCATGGCCAAATCGTTGTCTTTATTGTCATCCCGTCAAGGCTTGTGATCTTGGAATCAGAAGGTCATGTAATTGATATTAAAATTTCAAGATCCGTGATATGAGAATCACGGTCGTGACCTTTCAGTTTTGTGTATATAGGCCTCTTTTCTTCAATATTTTCACGATTGTGAAACTAGTTTCACGAGTCGTGAAACATACAAAAACTCATGCTTGTGCGAATGATTTTCTCGACCATGAATTGATCGTCACGGCCTGTGACTTCCTAAATTTTATAATATCCTCATGAGTTGGCTCTCGATTTTGTTCTAGAAAATTATGATCTTCCTTCATCACACAGTCAAAAGCCCTGAATACGCAAAAATACAATATTATGCATATTTTGACTCCGAAAACTAAAATAAAGTGAAATGAAGGATAAAAAGATGTATATGATAACTGATGACAGAAAAAGGTATACTTATTTAGGTTGACCCCGTTCCCGAAAAGCTTACCCCAATAACCACTTTTGTAAATAATTTGTGCCGATTTACTTCCATTTTCCACTTTTTGAATATTCGCCATTATCATTATTGGATTTGGGGGATTTAAGCTAATTTAAGAAGGTTTTAATCAGACTTTGCAAATTTATTTGTTTGAGTTTCGAAATTTCAAATTCCTTCCATTTTTGTTGATGCAGCCGAGGAACAGGGGTAACCTCCACAGCTGACACCCGGATTTTGGGGAGCTAATGCCCCACCTGCGAGATTTTGGGGATTTTGAATTTTGAAGATCTTCTCACCTCCAAATCTTCTCTTTTTGTTACAGCTGAGGAACCAGGGGAATCAAGATAACTACCATAACTGCTAGCCCAAATTTGGTGGATTAACAGCCCAGATTTTAACTGCCATATCAGCTCGAACCAAGATTTGACTTGCCATAACAATCGAGATTTTGGAGATTATGCAGAGATCACCTACCGAAACAACCCAACAAATCTGACTTAGGGTGCAAGGGCTGAAGACAACAGAGAGGGGAATATAAAAGGAGAGGAAGACGACAAAGAAAAGGGGGGAGGACGCACGGCTGGGACTTTAGCTTATTTTGCAATTTACTTTCGGAGAACACTATGTTGGCTATATTTCATTCTGCTTAT
>LTAE01009531.1:19160-33863 GCA_001647135.1 Pontederia paniculata
CTCCTCTGAAAATTCTCTCGGAACCTTCCTGGTAAGGACCACAGCAGCAGAAGAAAAGGAATCTGCAGAACATGTACTTTTGTCTTCTAACGAATTCTGACATATAGCAGCTGCGAATGCCCCTAGGTCTGATCCTCTCATTCACATATGCACCCATGCGAAGCTCCAGCTTAAGTGCATTCAACCCTGTGAGAAGAGATTGAGGTTCACTGCTCTTTCAATTATTGGAAATCATCACAGAGGTTGAGAAATATAGATCGAGACTTAGGGAATTGGAAATTGTGCAAGAGACTTAGGTTAGCATGAAAAAGTGTGTAATTGATGCATAGTTTCGTGGAAACATAGAGTCTTTGCATACCAAAACATAGAGCAATTTCCTGTCATCAGCGAGCAAATTCCGAGGAGAATTTTGCTCGCTAATTGCGCATTTTCTTGTAGTGTCAATCAGATGGCTTCCTTTATAGCTTCAATAACAGTCATATACTTTGCTTCAATGGTGGATAATGCTACTGTGTCCTGCAAAATAACTTTCCAATTAATAGCACAATCACCAAAAAGTAAAAATATAACCTGCGAAAGATCTTCTTCTATCCAAATCTCCTACAAAATCTGAATCAACATAACCAATCAGACAAACTATACTCTTACCAAATTCTAAATATGCTTCATAAGTGCTTCTTAGATATCGCAAAATTCACTTAACTGTTTGTCAGTGCATCTTTACTGGATTATACATGTATCTACTAACAATGCTAACTGCATGAGATATATTTGGGCGAGTACAAACCATAGAATACATAATACTACCAACTACACTAGAGTATGAAACTTTTGACATATACCTTATGTCATCATATGATTGTGGAGAATATGAAGCTGAAGGTCTAAAGTGTGCTGCAATAGGGATAATAACTGACTTTGCATCATGCATTCCAAATTGCTCCAAAACTTTTTCAATATATTTTTGTTAAGATAGAAAAAATCTTTCTCAATGTCTATCTCTAGAGATCTCCATCCCCAAAATTTTCTTAGCAACTCCAAGACCCTTCACATAAAACTCAAAATTTAATTTAGTTGATTTCAGATATACTCTTAACTACAATTAACATGTTATCAACATAAAGAAACAAATATATGAAGCGTCTGTCAGCAAGCTGATGCAAATAAACACAACTATCATACTTACTTCTCATAAAATCAATGTCCAACATAAATGAATCAAACCTTTCATACTATTGATGAGGAGATTGTTTGAGTCCATACAAAGACTTCTTAAGATGACATACATGATCTTCTTTACTTCAACATGGAAACCCTCTGGTTGCTCTATGTATATATCATCTCCAATATCACCATGTAGGAATGTTGTTTTTACATCTAGCTGCTCAAATTCAAGATTGTGAATAACAAGTAAAGTACGAATTGAAGTATGTTTTACAACTGGAGAGAACACATCAAGAAAATCAACTCCCTCCACTTGATTGTAGTCTTTTGCAACCAACCTTATCTTGTACTTAGTGTCTTCATTACTAAGTCATTCCTTCTTCTTAAACACGCATTTGCAGCCAACAACCTTCTTATTAATCGGTGATTTCACAAGCTCACAAGTGTCATTCTTTTGTAGGGACTCTATCTCCTCTTGCATAGCTATTACCCATCTGATGTAATATGGAGCTTGTATAGCTTCTTTATATGTGGAATGTTCAGGATATTCAATATTTTCAGCAACACTTAAAGCATAAGTCATCAAGTCTTCAAAACTCAATCTTTGTGGTGCATTTGTTTCTCTCCTCTGTTTGTCACGTGCCAACATATATTGTTGCTGAGCCTCAAGAGAAGCTTGAACTTCATGACCAACATCTCTAGTTTGAACATCTTTATTTTCATTAGAAGAATTCATAAGTTATAGCTCCACCTTCTTCAAAGCATTATGTTTTTCTGTATCATTAATCACAAACAACTCTTTTCTTGAGTGAAGCATCGCAGATTCATCAAAAGTAGCATCTCTACTCAAAATATTTTTTTTAATTTCAGAACACCATAATCTATAACCTTTAACATCAGATATATAACCAACAAATATGAACTATCTAGCTCTAGGTTCAAATTTTCTATCATTTACATATGCATATGCAGCGCAACCGAAAAATCTGAGTAACTAGAAGGACTATCTGACCATACTTTTTCAGGAATCTTCAAATTCAATGATCGATTGGTGGATCGATTGACTAAATGATATGCCAGGTTGATAGCTTATATCCAGAAATTCTTTTCTAATCTTGCATTTGGTAACATGCATCGAGCTCTTTCAAGTAGAGTTATGTTCATTCTTTCTGCGACGTCATTATGTTGTGAAGTCTTTATAAATGTGCGGTGTCTTATAATACCTTCTTTCTCATAGAAGTCATTAAATTTTGAACCTCAAAATCACAGTCCATTATTTGTTCTTAGTCTCTTAACAACTTTTCCAGTTTATTTTTCTAACAAAATTTTTCATAACTTAAATGTCTCAAAGTCATCATCTTTATGTTTCAGGAAGTAGACTCAAACTTTTCTAAATAAGTCATCAATAAACGTAAGCAAATATCTGTTACCTTCCTATCAAGGAACTTGAAAAGGACCCCATAAATTTGAATTGATGTAATCTAGGGTTCCCTTCATCATATAAATTGTCGAATTAAAACTGACTCTTTTTCATTTTCTGGAGATACAATGTTCATATAATTCCAACTTTCCAACTTTCGGCCATGGAAGTAGACATTTGTTGCTTAGAACTTGCATGTTGTTCTCACTTATATGACCCAAACACGTGTGTCGTAATTTAATAGAATCTTCTTCTGAAATAGATGATGAAATAACTACTAAACCTGTTACAGTCGACCGAGAAGAACATACAAGTTATCAATTTTTTAATCGTTCATCAGCACAAGAACACCCCGAAAAATCTTCATTCCATTTGATTATATAACAATTTGCAACCATTTGAGTCCAAAACATCCAGAGAAATGTGATTCTTTTTTTAGGGACATGTCTGACATCTATTAAGGTTCAGATAACTCTATCGTACATCTTAATCTGAATAGATCCAATACCAATAGTCTTACAAGCTGCATTATTGCCCATAAAAATAACTCCACCTTCAATCGTCTTGTATGTGGAGATCTTTATTAGAACACATGATACGAGCATTCAAAATCGAGAATTCATTCATTTGAAGATCTGGATTTATTAGTTGTTGTCATAACCAAAATATCTTTGTTTTTGCTCTCGGCTACATTAGCATCTCCTACATCTGGCTTCTGATTTTTCTGTCGTTGCTCTCATTTAACTTCTTAATTTTGTTTTGCAATTTGTAACACTTTGCCTTAATATGACCCTTCTTCTTACAATAGTTGTAGACTTTATCTCTATGCTTCGATTTAGACCTGGATCTATCTTGATTCAGATTTCTTGTTTGATGTTTGCCTCTTGTGATCAAACCTGAGGTATGTTTATCTGATTTGTTGTTGAATCCTAATTCATTGTCTAGTTTTTTCTTACTCAGAAGTCTGCCTTTCACATCATCAATAGTAAGTTTGTCACTACCATAGATCATAGTTTTTTCAAAAGTTTTATATAAAGATGGCAAAGAGTAGAAGCAATAACGCTTGATCTTCATCATCAATCTTAACATTTATATTTTTCAAATCATTGACTAGGGTAACAAACTCACTAATATGTACCTTCTGTCATATGAAAGATGTACAGTCGCTGCTTCAACACAAGTCGATTTGCTAGGATTTTTGTCATGTACAGAGTCTCAAACTTTAGTCATAGATTTGTCGATGTCTTCTCTGTGAGGGCTTCCCGAAGAACATCGTTCGTCAGATATTACTGGATTGTGGACATAGCTTTCTCATCAAGTTTCTCTTAGGCGGACGTCTTCATAGTATCGGGTTTCTTTTCCGATAACGTCTTCTTCAATTCATTTTGAATCAAGATAACCAGCATCCGAACTTGCCACATGTTGAATTTGTATTGCCGTCAAACTTCTCGAAGTCAAATTTCGTTGTAGTCACCTTCAAAAAATTGATTGCAAAAAACCTCGTGCCCTAATATCAATTTGTTGGAAATATAGGACGAGAGATCGACCAAGAATGAAAATAATGAATAAAACGAGAAAAAAAGATTAACATCAATTTTTTAACGTGGTAAAACCCTCTTGATCAATGTGAACAAGAGGGAAACATCCACGGGCAAAGGAGGTCGTCACCAAAAAAATTTCACTAACGACCTAAGCCCTCCGCTACCGTCATAGATTTCCTTTTTTTCTCAATTTGTTTTACAATTTTGAGTACAATGTATAATAATTCAAAGCACAACAATAGTTATATTTGGTATTTCACATGGATTATGATAGATATACTTATGATAGAAATGATGAAAGAGAGAGAATATTTGAGAGAAAGGAAAAAATGAGATTAATTATTTAAAACTATGAAATTTGATTATATCTATCTAATAACTAAATGTTATAAATAATATTAGTTGGCAATACTAAAACCTAGTGGGGTTAATTGATCCTATTAAGCATGTCCCCAAATATATACTATAGTATATGGGCTTCACCTTAACTAATTTATGTCATTCTACACTTGATTATGATGAGTGAGATTCTTAGCGTATTTTTTTATACAACTCAAAGTCGACATTTGATTAAGATATGAAGATTTGCTTACTAGTTTGCTCTAATCTGATTGGTGAATATAATCTTTTTGAAATCAATTGTAGAAAAAGACGTGGAACACGTGTTGTGTCCGATTTGGATGTGGGCCATGCTACACAAATAATAATTCGAAGTTTATTTTAGTTTGTATTTCAAATTTGATTTTGCTTATTTTATTTCAAACTCTAAATCCTTTATATAAACTCTAGGTCACGAAATTAATTCACCGAGGTTATTATTTTCTCCCAGACATCATGAAGCATCTCATTCTCTTCCTTCTCTCCTCTTTGTTTTTTTCCCTTGGCCATAAGGTAAAGCAAACTAGATTTTTTTTGTCTCATTTCTTCTTTTTATTTTGGCCTCACATCGAGGAAACGTGTAGGGGAGACACAACATTGAGGAGGAACATGAAGAAAATTCATAATCATCAAAGATGTATGTACGAGGAGGACCCTTAGAGTTTTACAATAGATCTAAACTTTATTGATCTATATGTTTTAAAGTTTTAAATGATTAGATCCTTGATGACTAAAATCAGTTTTTTTCTTATATTTGAATTACTATAAATGATATCGTTAATTTTGATAATGCACATGTATTGAAAATCAGATAGCCAAACTTTTTAATAAAGTTTTTTTATTATTTTCTAGATCCCAAACCAATCTTAAAATCATGACGGTGCAAGAAATCGTCGCAACGCCTACAGATCGACACAAACCACATCACCATGGATGCGGGACATGTTGATAAGTTGAGAAGAACTACACAGAATCATCGATGTGGGTCATATCACCTTGAACATGGATTGTGTCCTAATATTTTCTTGACTATAACCTGATGTGTCACGTTTTATTAAATCGAGACTTGTGAACTTTGGAAGAATTGGCCATCACTCAAAACAGATCATGTTGGCGTGATGCAATGTGTCTTTGACAATTGATAAAGAGGGAGTTAATCATGTCAATGAAAAGTTTGTGTTGAAGCCAAAAAGTCAGACCATGTTTGGCACTAGAACCCCAAAATGATCAACATCCCATCAAATGTGGACCGTATTCTAGTGAAGTATGTATAATTTACTAAAAATCGTCTAAAAAGAAGTTAATAAGTTAATCAACATAAAAGATGAAAGTCGTGGGTCATCATGCGTATGATTATCATAAGAGCAAAGAATGAAAGCTAACGATAAGAACAAAGAGTACAGTTGAACACAACTAAGTGAACATCAGGTTGTTGAAGGCAAAATAATTTTTACCATTGTTCTTCTTGTGCAGGTCTCTCCTTGCGCAATGAATCAGAATTCCACTAAAAAAAATTATTCTCTGCAAAAAGAGATATTAGGATTAGATTATGACAATAGTGATGTGGATAACATTGATGTTCACGATAACACAAATGATTGCACATGATTTAGATTAGGACTAATTATATGTTTAAATAAATACTTTTTTTTTAATAAAAGTATACTCTACTTAAGTATGATACACTATATCTCCTATTTTTTAGATTATTGGATTTGAAATATGTGATTAAAAAAATAAAAAAAAATATGAATGATAAATAAGCTATTTATTTGAATTGTACATATCAAATCTAACGGACAAAAAAATAGGACATAGGTACACATTCATTAAACCGAAATAATAATATAATAGATCATATTTTACTATATTCAATTTGAGTTTATATTGGATAATATGATCTTAATTCTTATATTTAATTAAGACTTTTGCAATATAAAATTTTATAATTTGTTTTAATTTTTGCCACATACATACTTTATTTATCATAAAAAAGTTAAAACAAGAAATAATAAATATTAACGTTTTTATTAGTCATTCAAATAAGCGGTTGAAATGTACTTTTTGAGGCGATATAATATGAAAGCGCATTTGTAACATGAAAAGCGTTTACTACAAGCAAATTTCAATGAGAAACATTAAGATTCTTCTTTTTCTTAGCATAAAAAAAACGTTTCCATTGAAATTCATATCCTCATTGTATGGAGCTATAAGTTACTGCATGCAATCAACCACTTCATTAGATTCCTTTTGAAAGATCTTGTTTTATAGTTTGTTGAAGAGTACTTGGATTGCAGCACTTGTTTTTTGTTTGTCTCTTACCCCTGTCTATTCTACTTCTATGTCTATTATGTTAGGTGCGTCTCTGATGTCATAAAGCAATTTGTCTCTGATGGTTGTTTTGTTATCATATTGGGACCTAATAATTGCAAAGGCAAATGAACTGCATGCTACTCTCTGACATTTCCATGTGATTACACTTGCAATGATGCAGTAACATCTATCTTTTTCCTGTTTCTTCACATTGCAGGTTCTACAAATTTGCCTAATTCCTGGAATCGAAGTTCTTATTCTCTTGTGCAGAATCTGTGGCTCTTTTTTTCTTAGGAAACTTTCAGATGGTTGATTCAGCAAGTGCCAAATTTTTATTATCAAATTATACAAATAATCAATGACACTGTTAAACGCTATTTGTTTGGTTTTGTTTCTTGTTCTAATGGCTTGATTCCTGCAATCCAGTGCATGCCATTTAGAACATAATTTATCAACCAGTGGATCTCCTTATTTTATTTGTGTCATGGTTTGAACTTAATTACAGATATTGACACTGCTTGTTCCTGTAAATTACCTTGGACCTGTGAAAATCGACATCTTTTGCAAGATTGCAAAGGATCGTATGAACAAAATTAGTATGGCCTATCTCAATTCAACAATAGATTCATGACTTTATGTAATAGAATCTGTCATCCATCTCAATCAGTAAGAGGATCTAAGTGATCCTTTACGTGGATGGAGTTTTTGAAATAGACGGTTCTAGAAATTATATTTTCAACAAGCCCTAAATCCTAAATTCAACTAAGAGTGCACTTTCTTAAATCTTGCATATTTTTATTTCTTGTAACACTATCAATAAAAGATTATTATTAAAATATAATTATTTTAACAGTTTTTTTGCACCCAACTCTTAAATTAAATAAGAAAAATGTATTAAGGGTGTTTTGAATTGAGAGAGAAAGGAGGATAAGAGAAGGATAAAATATTATTCTTGTTTGGACAGATATTTTTTTTGAAAGAAAGTTAAAAGTTACTTTCTTTTCCTTCTTAATTAAAAAAAATATTACCCTAAATTAAGATTAAATAGAGGTTCCTTTACCTTTGGCTCCCCTCCATTCCCTCCCTTGTATTATCCTTCCCTCCCATTACATCTAAATTAATCAACTAATTATTTAAATTAGTTATATGAGATCAGATTAAATTAGTCCATTTTTAGAGTAAGATCAAGATAGATTAGATATTTCAAATCGTAAATGGTAAGATTTTAAAATTTAGGTCAAAATGTTGAGAACTTTGCCTTGGTTGATAATGCAACTGACAGCATCAAAATCCAGCAAAATGAAATCAGTCCAGCACAAGACCATAACCTTGGGGACAAAAACATCTTAGGAAAATAACAGATATACATATTACAGTCACACTTACGCCATCGACAGATAACAAAACAGATAGAATTAAATGGCCAAAGTTGAGAGTAAGAACAGTTTTCTGTCCAGCAGATGGAAAGATGATGCAAAAACACTCTAAAGGAAGTCATTACATAGAAATAGAAACAGTTTGGAAAAAAGGAATTGGAGGAGAGTTTGCAAGCAAAACCGAGAGGCGGCAGCGATCGAGATATATATACAAATATGTGTAGGGGAAGTCAATACCCGAACCACCATCCCCTTGCACTGTCATGTGCTGCAAGGAAATGTACGAGGTGCGTTCTTGACTTCCCACAAAATACTGTGCTCCATGCTCGATCCATCCCTCTCTTCTCCTGCATGCCAAGGAAACAGTAAGTAAACCTTGAATTGTTCTTGCACATTACAGTGATTGGAGTTGGGTTGAAGTTACCATGAATTATGAGTTGTTCCGGATCACGGTGTGCTGTCGCCGCCGACTGCGGCCTTAATTCTTTCGACGGTGCACGCGATGAGGCTGTTCACAGTTGCGACCGAGCCCAGCGAGAGTTTGGCTGTGGGCACCGAATCGACCAGTATCTGGAACGCAACGGTCAGGAGGGATCCGCCGGAACCGACTTCGTCGATGCCGGCGGCGCCATGCATGCCGGAAGCCGGGCCGTCCGGGAGGATTGCGAAACCCGAGGGCAGGAGCGCGACGTAGTCAGGGTCACCGCCGTTGAGCACCACGTCCATGGCAACCACGTCCACCGGCGCGTAGATCACGTATGAGCCCGTTTGGTCGGTGCAGCTCTCTTGCAGTATCAGCATGTTGCTCTGATTGGAGTTGGCGCTCTGAAGCAACAACCATAAAGAACATTACAGTCAGTAATACAGTGGCGTTCGCTGGAAATTTTGCATTGCATTCTTGAAACTTAAGTGAGAGAAAGTTACTACGTTGACACGGAGGAGAGAGACACAGTTGCCATGATCCCGGCCATTTGCTATGTGAGCCATTTCTTGAACGACGCCACCATTAGAGAGGATATCCCACTGTGAATTGCATGTTCATTAGAAGTGCACAAAGTGATCAGAAATGTGACAGCAAACAATTATTTGAATAAAGTTGCAGATAATTGAATACCTCACTGCGAGATCCTTCATTGCGGAGGAAGTCGAAGACCCTCTTCGGCGGAACCGGAATCCAGAATGACGTCGCAGCATTCAGCACTATGCCCGGTGGCCGACCGGGATCGTCTATGCTCTTTCTGGTCATGACCCTCACATCCTCGGCGCCACTGCCGGACAAAGTAGTCCACTGGTGCGTCGTCGAAGCGCTCACGCCGCCACAGAAGCTCATCACCATCCTCTCAGCCAACTTCAGCATGCTCTTCCGACCTTCCGGCGTCGTTATCACTGTGAAACAAAGGATTCAGAATGACGATACAGCAAATGTGAAGATGCAAAATTGGAACGGAAACAAGTTATAGAGGACTAGAGGATTCACCACCAATGTCCCTAGTGGGGATGTTGCTGGCCATTGCACTTGCCAGGCGCTCGCATTGCCGGTCCAATGTGCTCACCCACCTCTTGGCGCCAAATGCTAAGCCAGAGTTAACCAAGGGCTTGTATATGTTGTGAACAGACCTGTCATCAACCTCAACATGTTCCACCCAAGTGACCTGCCAATTCAGTGCAACAACAATAAGCATATGATAACGAGCATGCAGAATTCGGCATGAAATTTTGAGAGATTCCAGCACCTTTGAGTATCCATTGGGCATTTCCTGAATCAGGCAGCCGGATGGCCTTCTCCGGCATCGCAGGACCGGGCTCGGGCGCAGGCTGTCCAAAGAAACATCGACCACCGCCCATGTTCCATCTGCATGCTGTTTGCAGTATCTTACAAATAGACTCTCCCTGGTCGGAACAAGCGGAGTTGGAACTTGGAATTCTGCAGACATCTGTAGAATTCATATCATTATCAAGTCCTGCAATTCTTAAGGAAAACATAGACACAATTAATTTAGAGGATTGATCATGGAATTCAATTTTAGTATACCACTTGTAAAGCTCCATTATAGTTTCCTGCAACTCCAGTTGAGAGCACTTCAAGTGTTATAGCTTTGGAGACGATGCCAGAGAACACATTAGACCACTGGTTCTGTTAATGAACGCAACATGACATAAATGAACCAGTGAAAACATTAAGCCAACAAACCATTCTCCAAAATGAGAGGAAATCTATATCAAATTTCTCCTAGTGGAATATTTGATTCAATTATCCTACTCAGGAGTGCAAGTACACATACCACATCCATGAGGATCTCAACTAGATTGACATGGTTCATGATGACAACTGCGGTCTCCCTGGATGCCTCCGACTTCAGTCCGGCTGGCTTGGGGCCGATTCCTCTCGGGAACGTCCGGACGTACTCGTCCTCATTAAGGGTCTCAGACTCGCCATTGATCCCAAGTGCCGCCCAGAGCGGCTCACCAAGCTGCACCATCCTGACGAGCTCCTCCATGGCGGCGACCGCAAGCTCGATTACCATTGGTTTCTCCATTTCAGCAGGCTGGCCGGACACGCTCCTGAGGAGATCCCCAGCTCCGAACATTTCGCCTCCCATGGGCGGGAAACCTCCGACCCCAAGATCTAATGGCGAACGAGGAATCACCGGAGAAGGCAGTGGAGGATACGACGAGGGAACCATTGGCTTGCTCACGTACTTTGCTGCGATTCCAGATATCCTATCAATCTGCACGATACAGAAACAACAGTAAGAACATGAACACATTTTGATCAGTATCCATGGAACACATGCATCAAGAAGATTGAGTGCGTAGTTACCTCCTCCCGTAACCTGGCATTCTCGATCCTGAGCTGGTGCTCGTCAAAGGACATCTCTCCGAGGGCAGGCGGCCCACCGCAGTTGGGACAAGAAGCGTTGGTGAGGGCGTCCTTGTACCTCATATTCTCCGCGCGAAGCTTGTCATTCTCTGACCGGAGCTGCTGGTTCTCTGACCTCTCGTGCTGTGTCTGCAATTAACCAAAAGCGAGAGGGATCAAAGAGACAGCACTATTAGATGACAAGTATCGATATCAACGCTACAATGGAGGACATGATCGATTTCCTGCGAAATTTGTGACCAGTGGATGGTGAACACTGCGGAAATATGGAAGGTGTTGTTACCTTCATTTGGGTGCGCTTGTTCTGGAACCAGAACTTGACTTGGAGAGGTTCCAATCCGAGCTCTCGGCTCAGCTCCTTTCTCTGCTTGTCATCAGGGTGAGGGCATTCTTTGAAGAAACTGAAACAATATATAAGATAAATGTGACAGTGATCAGTAAAGATCACATATATTGCATTGGTTAATTAGTTTGCTTCAATTCAAACTAATGCTTTAGAAACTAAATGGCACTAAAGCGTGGAAGCTTAGGAATTCTTCTGTAATTATAAAGGTAGTGATCAAGGAAATTACGCCTCCATCTCTTGGATTTGGTGCTGGGTGTGACGGTGGTAGCGCTTCTTGCGAGGGCGCTGGTTAGGGTCCTGCTCGTCGCCGGAGGCCGCCCCCTCGATGTTCTCGCTGCCAGACTTGCTCTCGAAGTCTTCGCCCCGGGCTGCTCTGGCCATGATATCGCTCTCCCCCGTGGTGGTCTGGGGGATCTCTACTAGTTGATGCTGATGCTGGTGCTGAAGTTGGATTTGCTGAGCATCCATCATGTTTGACTGCAAGAACACAAGAAAGCAGATTACAGAAGCCCACTTAGTTGTTTCTTGCAAGTAACAGCTTCTTCAAGCAGTTGCTAAAAATTGGGACTAAACTTTTAGGAAGTACACTTCATCAGCACACCAAATCTGTTGATAAATACTGCATGTATAAAAAAACATAAAAGGAAGAATTCATGGCATATCTTAATTCACTGTTACCAATTTGATCTGCAAAATCAAAAGGAGAGAAAAAAGGAAATTTTCTAAGCCATTAAATAAGAAGGAGAATTAAAGTTGAGAGATTTAAGTCTCAGATCTGTAAGAAAAACACTTGTTCGGACTGTGCTTTTGATCCATAGCAGGGAGCATGTAAAAGAGAAGCAACCCTTCATATACTACTACTTTGAGATCTGTACAAATTTATTTTATGTATATTATGGTGGAAAAAAAATAAAACTTTTCACGAATCCCTTACTTGGATTCTCATATATCGAGGAGGATTCAGCAGAAGAAAAGCTTAAAGATCATCTCTGATCACAAACCCTAATATGATGAGCAAAGCCTAAAGACATGCATGCAGATAAGAGCATTTGCATACTCATATATATATGAAGGGGCTTGCAGAAGACAAATTAGAACTCGAGCAATTCAGCTGGCTGACCTGGCCGAGCGAGAGCGCCGACGAGGTCCCATAGCCGGTACCGGCGTTCCTTCCCATCATCGGCGGCACATGTCTTGAAGGAATAATGATCCCTCCGGGCATATTTCTCCTCCTTCAAACCCTAATTCTTCCACCCTTACAGGAGTGGTTTCTCTCTCTCTATCTATATGTATGTCTGTCTTCTTCAAACTTGTCTAAAAGTGATGGGATCTTGTTGTTCTACCTTCTGCAGTACTACTCGCTTGGGAAGAGCTGATCAAATCTTGGTGTATCTAAGGGACTAAGTGAGAAAGAGAGAGGAGAGAGAAAAGAGAGATGTGTCTCTTCTGACACTGAACAATAAAATGATTAGAAACAAGTTATATGTATGATTAAGATATGATTCTTAATGCATACACAAATTTCCTGTCTCTCTTTGCTCTCTCCTCCTCTTCTGATCTTACTGGCTCACCCTCTTTTATGTGCGGAGTAGAACAAAAAAAAACTCAAGTGAGAGAATACGACGAGTTCTCAGAACATAGCAGCAGAAAAGAAGCCATGGAAGGAAGTCAGGGAAGGAAGGAGGAGGAGAAGGGAAAGTGCAGGGAGAAATGGAAGGAGGGAACAGGTGGAGACGAAGTAGTGAGGAGGAGTTATTGCAGAGGGTGCAATTGCATTTATTGAGAGGGTGGTGTAATTGCTAGGGGGGAGAGAGAGAGAGAGAGAGAGAGAGAGAGAGAGAGAGAGAGAGAGAGNGTTTTAGAGAAGTTTTTACTGTAAGATTTACACCCTTCATTTTGAAGATAATAACATAATTGGCAACTAATTAATACTTATTTTAGAAGATATTGAAATGTCCAAATATAATTTCTATAGGAATCTTGTTTAAGTATATACATATATATATATATATATATATATGAATTAATGAGTACGTGTGAATATATATATATATATATATATATGTATGTATGTATGTATGTATGTATGTATGTATGTATGTATATATGAGTAGGTGTACAATGATTAATGGGTGTATAATTATGACTTGCATATATCAATCAAGCATTCAGCTATTCAGATTACATTTTTATAATTTGTTGACTTTTGGATAAATAATTAGTTTTAATTTTAAAATGAAAAATTTAACTAGTTATGTTGTGTCTAATATGTGATTGACACATAAGTAAATAGGAAGTGATTTACATATATAGTTATTGCCGACTAATGAAAGCAGAACTAGCCACGCATCCAACATTGAATTAAACAAAAGAAATAATCAAGATGGTGGATATATATAGCATTTAATGAGGTTTTGATTTCATTTTTAGTTACATTACTATATATAGGCATTATTATTATGCATTGTTCATTTTAATATCCCTTATTAATGTTTGTCTTTGTCAAGTATGTTTCTCTTATATATTTTCTCAATAATTTCCTAAAAATAAGATGTTATTTTCTAAGAAAAGGAACTATACAAAAGATCCATCATGGTCGGCGATTTAGTCTTACACTAATTACGAATTATGTGCAGAAAGAAAACTTTCAGGATATAATCTTTTATTCATTAAGATGAGGCAAGCTAGCTCGAATCTCTAATGTGATGGAATTATAGAAGAAATATTTAATGTTCTACTTCTACCCCTTCAAGATTAATTATACAGATCAAATTTCCTACCTTTCTTTTATTCATATTATCTAAATAGTTTTATTAGTTATAAGGTTTTCCAGCACATAATTTTGCTGAAAAAAAAGTAGTAAATTGAGGAGCTAGTTTTTGGAACCCTAGAAGGCTCCAAGAGTAGTGTCATGGTGCATGGAGGGAGATGCGGTGGTGGGGTTGCTTGGGATTCCATATTTTACCATGGAGAATCCCCCCCAAGCGTCTTACCTTACCTTACCACCACCACCCCTATTAAATGAGCTTGCACCCCATTTCCTGCATGGTTTCAAATATTATTTCCCTACAAGGCGCCCCTTCTTCTTCTTCTTCCTCCTCCATTCCAAGTTTCCAACCTCCCCTCAGAGCCAAAACATTTAATGGCTCTGAGCTCCACTTCACGGTTTCATGGTGGCAGAGACAGCCGGCCATAGGGCCAACCTCACACTTATATATTAACTATGCTGACGTCTTAATTGGGTCCTCTCTCTCTCTCTCTCTCTCTCTCTCTCTCTCTCTCTC
>LTAE01009533.1:0-20307 GCA_001647135.1 Pontederia paniculata
CGGGTGCCCGCACCCGTCAGAATGCTTCTGACGGGTGACCGCACCCGTCAGAATGCTTCTGACGGGTTTTTATCCCCCCTCAGAAATTCTGACGGGTGTTTTTATCCCTCAGAATTTCTGAGGGGTGATTATTCCCTCAGAAATATCACTAAGTATTTCTGAGGGAATTAATTCCCTCAGAAATTTCGGTCAGAAAATCGAAGTTTTCTTGTAGTGAATCGATTAGCTCAATTAATATATATATGTATATGTATAAGATAACCTGTGTATCTCAAATCTTATGTTTAAGTTTCACCGCCTTAGTCTATTTAAGCCTTTAATTGTGAGAAAGAAATCAATTATTTTCTTATTTTTTAACTCCGGCAAAATGAGAAGAGAAAGAAAAAGAGTAATATAAGAGAATTCGAACAAAAAAGGCTACAATTAGCGAACAAGGTATGTATGAATGAATCCAAATGATTTTATTTTAATTTGTGATGTTTTAAACTTATGAAAAAAGAATTTAAAGTTGAATAATTAAGTTATTTGGATTGGTATAAAATTAAATTAATTAATGTAGGGACGTGAAATTAGTTTGGAAAATACACATTATAATTGTGATTTAAATAGCTGAATGATTATCTTATCAATAATATATTTTATAATGCCTAAAAAATTATGAAACTTTTTTTTCTAAAATATGCATTAGAAGTCTAATTTCTACAAGAGAAAGATTATCTCAAAATAAAATGTATTTAAAAAGTTATGAATTGATTAATAAGTGTAGATCTATCTAATCGAGATGAATAGACAGGTCCAAATCAAAAATATAGTATAAATTATATACTTGAAAATAAAATATGAAACTGAAGTTTTGAAACTTTATAGAACTAGGCTTTTAATTTAAATGGAATGACATCAAAACAATATGTGTTGAGAAAGTTATGTGGAAAACAAATTATACTTATTAGTTTACATATTTATGATTAGAACACTAAAACACTTATAGTTATAAGAATTTCTGTAAATAATCCATAAAATAGAAAATATTGAATTTAATATATGTTAAAGATCTCAAAGTTTACTTTGGAACAAAATTAGTTTCATTTTGTTTGGATATCCACGGTGAAAATTTTAAATAAATCAATCATTATGTTTCAATCTCCTAAATTTCATGATTGACATCCTTGTGTAATTAGTTTATCTTAATTATTATAAATTATATGTTTCATTATAAATAAAATTTTATATTATTTACCTTATGGACATTTATCTTCAAACTAATTATGTGAGATTTTAAATTGATTTGAATTGATAATAATAAGCAATGGATCATGTCTTTTATATTGTAAATTCATGATTCCGATAATCTCATATGTAGTGTTCAACATTCTAAGGTTGAATATTATGAAATGTTATATATGTCACTAATTGTGATTATTTATTTTTTATGCAAATTTTTTAATAAATTTTACTTAATGTGTTTTAAGCATGGACTTTGAATTTCAGTGTTTATGATGTGTGCGTAAGTGCTTTAGTGATATTATAATAGGTTAAATATTATGTAATACAATAATAATAAAATTGAAACTAAGTGTTGCACGGAATAATATATGGAGTCTACTTCTCGAATTCATCTTCAGGGCGATGCTTCAAAGAGATACATATGGTCCAATATTATGTATCGTGAAACCGCATTGCTAGTGGTTAATGTGTTGAATAAATATAATAAATAAGAATGAAAATTGTGAAAATGTCAATTAAGTTTATGTGAGTTATGTATGAACTCTTAAGTTTTCCAAACTGAAATTTATAAACTATAATTTTTTATGCGTATGGATTGAATATCATGCTTATATGGATATTTTCAAAAAGTTTAATATGAACAATGTTTATGTGCATCTAATATTTGATAAGTATAAATGTCATTATATGATTTTTTTTCATTGACTCTAAATACGAGCATTTACTAATGAGATGTACTTGGATCTTGCAGGTTAAGAGATGATGGATAATACTCATGACACTATTTTTGCACATGAAACAAGCCTTAAATAAATAAAAAATATTTTAATTCTATTACTCTTATGGATATGTTATCTTAGACTACATTAATAGATATATATATATATATATATATATATATGCATAACAGATCCTAACCCTTCAATGCATATTTAACGAAATATTTAATAAGTCTTGATTTTTTTATTAATGTTGAGATTTATCATCGATTATATATTTAATGGTTAAAATTTGCCCAGTATCTTTATAAATATAGTGCGTGTATTGTGAATATTTATCATAATGTTAAAAAAATATTTTAAGTTGTGATATGAAATATTTTGACTTATGTTTTTATCTATTAAGCAATACGCATCATTTAAATTTTAATTTTTTTAAAAAAATATTATGTATGTGAATTTATTATTGTTTATATATTAATTATGATGAATCATACTTTCGAGATATATTATAAATATTTTTCGTTCACTCGAGTGCTGGGATCCTTACCCATATGCTTGGTACATAAAAGTTAAAGAACATTACTATCAAAAATGCTAGATGCGATCAGTTGAATCTGGAATCTCTAGTCCTGGACTCAACACCAGCAGATTAAAAAAATTCGCTTCTTAATACCATATGGTTTACATTAGAAAAAAACAAGTAAAACAACACAACAGATTTTAAAAATCAAATTTGAAACTTCTTAGGTCATAAGTTGTGTCACTACATATGTTCTTCATGTTGATTCAACTATGACATTCTAGAGTGAGAATCCAAGTTTCATTACTGTTCTGCTGTACAAACGGACAATTGCTGTATTGCATCAAGAGAAAAATGAAAGAGATCACGACGTTATAGTGAAGTTCAAAGTTAAAGGAAAAACATATCATCTTGAAACAAACGTTTGATACACTTCCAAAGTGAAAGAAGGAAAAAGCACTGATCAAAGGGTTTAGTGTTTAGCAGACAGCTGCCATTTAAAGAATGAGAGCACATGATCCTTTGAGGTAGTACAGAACAATTTTGTTCTTGATCCAGATGGCATGCATCTGAGCTCCCAATTAAAAAAAGATCAATGTTGTTTGGCTTGAGTATACAAAAAAAATAGCGTTTTAGATCATGTGATCTAGATACCCAAGCCTTGTTCAGCTTTATAAAACTAGATCGAAAAAAAAATACTATAAGGTGAAGAAGAATACAACTTATTGAACACGGCTTCTATCGGACAGTAGGGTGGGAATTTGAGTTGCTTTTACTTCGTTCTTGTGATGACCCTATGAGTAAGATCTACAAGCGCTCTCCTTGATATTATGACATCCTCGTCATCACTATCAGGAAGAGCCTCAATAGCTTCAACTGCACGGTTCGCGTGTTCAGCTGCCAGTTTCTTGGTTCTCTCTATTCCCTGACTTCTCCTGAGGTACTCGAGGGCCTGAAATTTTAAGGACAGCAAAGAAACTCTCAAAACAAATTATCAACAAAGCACGACTACACAATCAGCACACAAGTACAAAGACTGACATATACAGCTAGAAAGAGTTCTGGATAAATCATATCAGGCAACGACTACCTCATCATCCTTTGTGGTAATTTTTTTTTTGCCAACAGTTCTTTTTGGTGTGTTTGGGGCGTGGGGTGGGGAGATATTCACGAAATAGTTTTATTGTCAACAGCAAAAATATCAAATCATAGTGATTCAATTTTCTTTGTAGATAGCTTTGGTTCAAAAAAGGATACTGCTCACAAACTTAAATTTGTTGTAAAACTTACAACATCAACGTTTTCAGGATCATCAAATCCCCGATTAATAACTTCCTGCAACTCGGGGAACTCCTCCATTGCAAACAATATTGGAGCTGTTATGATTCCCTGTCGGACATGGATGGATGGATGCATTGCAGAAAGAATACATTAGTGCATTGCTCCAAAATAATTGCACATTAATTCATATTAAACTAGATACATAATATCAATTATTAGTCTATGTTCACCATAAAGAAATCCATCTTTTTTTTTATTTCACCGACATAAACCAACAAAAAAGCCATAACCCAGGGATATAGGAATGAGGATTACATGGCGAATATCAGACAAGGAGCCCTTCCCAAGTGAAGCTGAAGTTCCAGTGAAATCAAGCACGTCATCGATCAACTGAAATGCTAAACCCTGGTGATGTCCAAAAATCCCAGTCAGCTGAAAATATGCATGATACAGCATTATAGTGAAAGTGAAATATGATCCCAAAATGACAACTGACCAGATTGCGGCCATAGTCATAAGCAAGTTTTGAAACTTCAGCACTTTGTCCTGCAAGGATAGCAATAGATTTGCAACTGTTTGATATCAATGAGGCAGTCTTGTAATATGTCTTCTGCAGATAATACTCCATGCTGCGTATTAACAAAACAATGTCACCGGAGCACTGTGATAACATGCAAGAAGATATACTAACAAGATAGCAGAAAGAGTAAGAGGTCCAAGAATGTTTTATTGTATCATCATTGGAGTAGAATCACTTCGTTCTTACAAACCAAGACAGGACAATAATAGTGTGAAATTATGCACCTGCGGCGTTGTTCAGGTGTACTTGTCATCTGCATTATTTCACCAGTTACTAAATGTTCTACGACAGTTGCTATTAGAGATACAACCTGAGAAGAAAAGAATCATCAGATCATGCAACAGACTCATGTTCTGGTTGACATTTTGCAGAAAGGAAATAAACATTGCTAAAATTACTGTCTGGCTGAAAAGACATTGGTCCGCTTCATTTATACATGTTTAGGAAGCCTAAATTTACAATGTCAACACATTGGAACTACCACCTGATGAAATGACACAGTAAGGCATGTTTGTTTACCTCATTGTTTTTTAAAGATGCAAGTGCAACACAAGCCCTGGAAAGTAAAAAATCTCCTGCCAGCACCGCAAGCTACATAATAAAGAGAATCAGGAACAGCTTTATGTAGATAGATGACATTATGAAAGTGAAGCAACATATTCATAAAAAGAACACCTACAGATAACCAAGTCAACAGAAAAAGCTTGAAGAATTAGAAATATGTACTTAAGGAAACACCTTGTTCCCCATCATAAAATTCAATGAACGGATACCACGTCTAGTATCTGCATCATCTAAGACATCATCGTGAAGAAGGCTTGCAACCTGAAGGCGTTAGCTGACAGTATGAGCAAACTTCAAAAATAACAGAAGCTTAATGCAATAAATTAAAACAAATATCAATTGCAACAGTCACCACTTCAGGTTACCAACATGAATCATTTCAGTTATTTCTGCAATGCACTGTTGCCTTGAACGCAGATCATTTGTTACAGAATTAAAGACGCCATCAGCAGCTGCAGATGCCTCAGGAATAGGCATACTAAGAGCTGTTGCCATCAATAGCAAGACCTACAAATTCAGGGAACTAGACTATCAACAAAAAAAGAAAAGTGAAACAGCCAAAAGGTTTTACACGAATTTCAAACTTAAAACATTTTGAATATCAAGCATGAACTGTGGCAAAAAAGCGGTTGACTTGATGCAACAACTAAAGTCCTTTACAAAAGCATCAAAATTTGACAGTTCCTGGATCTTACAGTAGGGCGAAATCTTTTCCCTTCAACTCCCACTTTAAAAAAATATTCAGCAGCTGAAGCCAACTTTGGTACCTGAAAGTAACTGAAAACATATTAAATCCTAAATATCACTATATGCATAATGATCATACCAAACAAGTGCTCTTTACCCACGCCAAATATAAAAGCAAGAAAATTTAACCAAACAATGTCCCGCATGACACACCTCAGCAACCACCATAGATCGTAACCTATTTGCAAGCATTGAGAGTTCATCTGCAACCAGTGCAAAGGGATCCAACGGCTCCTAATAGTATAAAGTCAAAATAGTGTTAGAAAGCTGACACACATTTAACATAAGAAACTAGGTTTCTCCTATCACTGCTTGAAAACAGAAAAAAAGATACCTAATAATTCATAAAAGGTTTATTGCAACAGAAAAAAAGCAATTGTTTCTTGTGAAAATCAGTAAAAGCTAAGTCAATTTTGTGAGAGTTGAAGTAGTGTTTTAAAACCTGATTAGTATTTGCACATTGTAAGCCAATTGCAGGAGTGGAGATAGTTTTTTAAACCTGATTAGTATTTTCACCTTGTAATCTGTACTTAATAGGGCACACACACACACATATGTGTGTGTGTGTGAATAAATGGTGGTGTAAATCCAAATGGTGTAAACCTGTGTAAACCCATATGTTTTCGTTCAAATTTTTTACCGAAAACATATGGGTTTACACAGGTTTACACTCACCATTTATCCCATATACATATATATATATATATATATATATGTATATATATATACTTTCTGTTTAGAAAGAAAGTTAACTTCTTAACGAAAAATTGTACGGAATCTTCAATAAAAAATTAGCCTAACTTGAACATATTGAAGTATTATTGAGTACATTGCATTAAATCACCATAACAATATTTATATGAAAAATTAATACCTCCTTAGAGCTGCTGTCTTGATGAACCTGGTATCTGACATCATGCAAGCCACGCAAACCCCAGAAGTAAGAATTTCTTAAACCCAACACCTACTAATCCACATTAAACAAGCATAATGACAAATCAATATGAGCGTATAACTATGCAACTGACATATAAAAATTAGAGCATGATATCATGTGTAAAATGATTTAGCTGACTGTGATTTCCATCTAAATGAGTTAAAATAGACAAACAAACACAAGGGGAAATTAGAAAAGCATTATTATAAACTCCTGAGACAATGAACACATAAGAAACCTTTCTTTTGAGGATAGAGATTGAAGTTGAAGGAGATGATTATGTTCATCATGCAAGACTATGAGTGATTTCACAAGAACCCAGCTTCCATGGTCCCAGAAAACCCAAATCAAAACTTAATAGCAGGAATCAATCTGTGAACAAAGAAAATAAAATTTTAACTGTCACAGGCAGCTCAATCAGGACAGACTGCCATCAAACCCCCAAATTCTATGAAGCAATAACGTACATCCAGCTCAAACTTTCCTCTATGTTAGTCTTAAAAGAGTAAGCCCTCACCTAAAGCACATGTACCTTGTGTAGGCTAAGCATAAGCTTGGACACTCTAAACTACTGCTTAAAATTATTTTTTTTCATGAAAATAAATATAAAGTGAGTTCAAGTAATGTAAACTTGCATATGTTTCCAATATGTGGATTCTCCTCATGAGAGCAGCTTGTGCATTTTAACCATATTTTGGGCGGCAAATTAACGTCAACATAGATACAGTGCCCTTCACAACGTGCCTAAACAATAAACAGAGAAAATGATTCACGTCCTTCGAAAGCATCCTCCAAAACGACGAGAAAATGGAGATTTCGAGCCAGAATCGGATCCGAACAATGATCACAACTATCTCCCATCCTTCACATGATAAAATTTCATCACACAAACAACACCAAGTACAGTTTGCTCATAATCCTCCAATAAAGCTTACTTTCCGAGTTTTGATTGCGGAGAATGGAATCACGCAAAGAAGATACTGAAGAAAATTAAAGAAAAGATCGCACCTTTATGGTATCGGACGGGGAAGGAGCGCCGCAGCAAGCAGCGGCGGAAGCCCTGGCGCGGAATCCCCAGGCCGCCGACGAGCTCAAACGCCTCAGCGCCCACCTCATCGACATCTCCTGGCGATCTGGTGGAAAGAAAAATATCGCCTTTTTAAGATTCCCTCGAACGCTCCTCGTCCAATTCGTCTGGAGGAGGAGGAGAAAACCGAGGGATCGGGAATCAATCGAACAGCAACAAAAATGGCGAAGAGGCGGAGAGCGAGCAGGCGTTTAGGGTCAGCAGCCACCGCCGCCGCCGGCTCTGTTGTTAAAAATTGTTGTGGTGTGTTTTATTAGTAGTTTTATTTATTATTAGAAAAAAAAAGAAGAAGAAGTGCTTAGTTTGGGTGCAGGTACGTGTTTTAATTTTTGTCTCCTTAAATTTATTTTTGCTCGTGGACCGACGGACGCGTTCCGCTGAGAGCCACGGTGTAGGCCTTGGTGGCGGTCTCCTGACCACCCGGTCACCACATCTGACCTTATATATATATATTATATATAACAAAAAATAATCGTGATGGAATATGATTAATTTTTTGTAACAATTGTAAAATGTGACTCTTTATGGACATATTTGACATGATTCACAATTTTAACAATAGATAATATTTTGATTGATAGATTGCCACTATTATTCATTATTTAATAAAAGTAATGTTTAAAACATTGTGGGTGCATCTAATATTTTTTTTAACCTTGTAATGAATTTCTTAAATCTTTATTTATATTATGCATAAATCTTTATTTATTTTTAAATCTTTATTTATATTATATATATAATGGAAATAATTAACCAAGTCTTCTTCGTCAATTGCTTAACTAATCAGAATTTTGAAAATTGGTATGAATTGGTACTTATCAAATTTTGTTTCAATAGTTACATTGTAACATTGGAAACAAAATAAATACTCATGTTTTCCTCCTCAAACAAATGCACTTTTTCAGAAACTAATGGGCCAAATAAACCATTCGATTGGATCAAATTACTCTGCACTAGTAATTTTAGTTCAATTTGTGACGCATGTTTGATCTTCCCATGCAAGTCAACTTGGTGCAAGTTAAAGCATTTAAAGTTGGTTGATTGGTCAAAAAAATAAATGGTCATTTTTGTTAACATCCTTTTAATCATTTTTTTTCGCACTATAAATTTATCTTTAGTTTTCGAACTTATTCGAATTTATCAATTTAGTCCTTCCATTAAACTCTAACCAAAATTCTGTTAAATTTATTTTTTATTAATTACAAAATAGCAAATTTATCCATATCAAAATATTTCATAATCATTAAATAATATTATTTAATAATAATTATTCCTTACTTTGTTTATTTTTATTTTTATAAAGCTTTTTATCATGTTAAAGAATTAAGGGTAAGAATGATATTTCATAACTATTAAAAACTAACTTAACAGAATTTGTATTGAAATTTAATGGAAGGATTAGAATGACAAATTAGAATAAGTTTGGAGACTAAAATTGATAAATTTATAGTTTAAAATTAAATACGAAAAAAATAGTTAAGAGGATGTTAGCGAAAATAACCCTAAAATAAATAAGATATTATTAAGACATTATTTCTTGTAAAAAATTATAATATATTAAATTCCTATAAACTCTTTTATTCTTTTTTTTCATTTACATGATAAAATTAGATTGTACTCCTATACTTTACTTAAATAAGTTGATTTTTAAACAATTTATTATTACATATTTATTAATCAATACAAGGTAATATATGTACACTACAAAATAGACGGTAAAAAATTATGCATAAATTTTCGTAATCTTTCCTCCCTTTATTTCTAACATAAAACATATCATCTCCAATCTATAACAATTGAAAATCAATTTTAATTTGATTCTTTTTCATACTAAAATAAAATTATTTAAAAAAACAATTTTAATAAGCTTAAAGAAGAGGAAACAGAATGTTTGTTCCATATATATGGAGCACTATCAGATCTCGGATGCACGATTGAGATTGAAGCACGGCTCAATGGTGGTTAAACCATGTTTTTTGTAGTTTTTATGGTTGGTTCGATTTTGGTTAAGATTTGATTAAGGGTAAGGTGAAATTTAGTTTATTTTAATTTCCCCTGTCACATTCGATGCTCTCAAATTGTTCGCTCTCCCTTGTGTTTGTTGTTTATAAATCGATGCTCTCAAATTGTTCGCTCTCCCTTGTGTTTGTTGTTTGTAAATTCTTGACTACTATGCTTCATTCTCTCTAATCACGCTTTTCTAAAATTAAAAAAATCTCCTTCTTCGTTCTCTCACTTGATTTTGAATAGTTTTAAATCTAATAGATTCTAAAGCAAGAGTTTATTCCGTAAAACTTCATTGAATCAATTTGTTGCGTTAGAAACAATGATTGCATCAGGTGATAATACGGAGAAGGGATCACTACTTGATGTGTTTGTAGTTTTTTTTGGTATCTTTGTAGCATTATTTAAAAAACAATTTTAATAAGTTTAAAGAAGAGGAAACATAATGCTTGTTCCACAGATATGGAGACCATCGGATCTTGGATGGACGGTTGAGATTGAAGCACAACTCAATGGTGGTTAAACCATGTTTTTGTATTGGTTCGGTTTTGTTTAGGATTTCATTAAGGGTAAGATGAAATTTAATTTTCCCTCTCTCGTTCGATGCTCTCAAATTGTTCGCCCTCCCATGTGTTTGTTGTTTGTAAGTTCTTGACTACTATGCTTCGTTCTCTCTAAAAAAAAATTCTTCTTTGTTTTCTCACTTGATTTGGAATAGTTTTAGATCCAATAGATTCTAAAACAAGAGTTTGTTCCATAAAATTTCATTGAATGAATTTGTTGCGCTATAAACAATGATTGCATAGGGTGATAATAGGGAGAAATGATCACTACCTGATGTGTTTGTAGTTTTTTTTCTTTATATCTTTGTAGTTGAATATGTATCTATGTGTATATCCCATATTTCCAACGGATTGGAAAATTTTGTGATAATTGATTAAATTCATATGTTTCTATCGTTAATCTAGTAAATGTAGATATGCAAATTATTATCCAACTACACTTACTTATCTTCTTTTCTAACCTTCTATACAGTAAGGGTTTGATTGGATCCATAGTAAAATCAATGAATTGGTTCATTAATTACATTGATATGTTTTTCGTGTCCTAAAAAAAAATTGTCTGAGCGGTTGACTCCCTTCTTATTCACACCAAAACCTGAAATTTCTAATGAATTAAACGGATTGTTGATAATTTAATCAAGAAAGAGATGAGAATAATTAAAAAAAGAAAAAAAATAATATTATTAATTTATTTCTAAGGCTTATTTGATATAACAATAAATACTAATAGGACTTATGTAAACGCTTGATTATGTTCTTTCCATAGTTGCTTCAGACTCAAAAGCGTATGACCCACTACAAAAAAATGATCATCTAAGGTGCATATTTACTTCATTAGAGACTTCTGTATTGCGTCTTTGGCACATTCACCGACGTTATAAAAAACGTCCTAGTACTCGGTGTCTTGAAAAATTTTAAGGACGCAAATAAATGGGTCACTATCTAGCATTGCTAACATTAAGACATTATGAAATGTGTCTTTATTAAGCGTTGATATCTTAAGGTCACAATTACATGCGTTGTTATTATATATTATTAATATAAAGACATATTTATATATGTCGTTAGTGAGTGTCCATAATGTAAGGACACTTTTAACTATGTTATAAGTAAGTGTCACAAGCATAAGGATGTCTCTAAATGCGTCCCTAATAAGTGTCACTAGTATTACAAGTGTTGTTATTATAAGGACGCTAAATTACGTTAGCATCAAGAGTCGATAACTTAAGGACGTAATTCAATGTCGCATTCAAACGACTCAAGTATGTTATTTAATGTGTTATTATCAAGCGTCCCTGTCGTAAGGACATTATTCAATGCGTCATTAGCAAGGACACTATTTAATGTGTTATTATCAAGTGTCCCTATCGTAAGGACATTATTCAATGCATCATTAGCAAGGATGTTATTATTTTATAAATAAAATCATCTCAAATGTAAGAACATTTTGTTATTATTACAAGAACACTGAGTTGCTTATATTGTAGTTATTATTAAACACACAATTTAAAGATTCCACATTACATGATGTATAAGTTTTGTAATCACATACATTTTGCAAAAGTAAATATTTTTTTCTAAATTAAAAGAATATCAATTATAGTAGCAATAAAAACTATTGTATCAACTTGAAATATATTTCTTTATCATTGAGCATCAAATATCCATAAAGTAACATTATAAAAGACTGTATACATGATAAAATATTTGAACTATATAAAATGACTAATATGAAATCTCACATGACAATGAAACTTGAGTCTGCATCTTGACAATTGAATTCGTTCATTCATGCCCTTATTCATATAAAAAAGACTACTAAGCAATCAAACGAAAATCTCTAATCAAGTAATTACAATAATAATATTTTACATAATATTAATATAGTCAAAATAAATTACTTACTTGTGAAGTTGATGATTCTTCTGCACTTTCTATAAAACATTCCACTAGATAATTTATATTTCTTATTTGTTCCTTTATAGAAGAAATTTGTTATTGATTAATCTTCTCCATTTTTTCAAATTTCATCTTCAAATTGCAGTTACATTTGTTTCCTAATTTATTGAACAAGATTTTGCAGAAGTTGCTCAATATCAACACTTTCAGTAATCATATTTGTAGAATTTTGAGATTGATGTACTTTTCTTGCATTGACTCCAAGCCAAAACATTTACTCGACCATATGAAACAAATCTTACTAATTCATTATATACTTCTTGTTCTACATTAGTAAGGTTATCTTGCTCAGAGTTTGTTCTCTGTTATGTCATTAATGCGGTAGTTTTCCCCTATAATACAATAAAAAAATTGTTTAACAAATCATCACATTAATTAATATATGATGTATATCTTAAATATCATATATAAACTTTCATATTCAAAATCAATATGCAATTTGATAATATTTTTTGTATACCACTAGTTGTTGTGAAGCCTCATTTACAAATCCTCCATCTTTGTGTTTGTAAATTATAGGCTACTACTCCATTGGTGCAGGATCTCTATTATGTTTCTTTTGTTGCAATGAATAGAAAATTTTCAAAGTTTATTAAAAAAATACACAAAAACATACATAAAATTTATAATTAATAAATGAATTTAAACTTTATGCATAAAAAATGTTATCATACAAATAATCATCGCTTTCGAGCAAAACTTTGTGATCCTGACGTATGAGGTGTGACTTGACTTGCATGTTCTCTTTTCCCAATGTCAAAAATATTCTATAAATGAAGTATTTGAATAATAAATATTAAACATCATTCTTAAAAATATTAAATAGAATTATCTTGTCATTATTAGAGAACTAATAATGGACAAGATCAATCCACTATTGAGAAGGAATGTCATTTGGTGGTTCCCTTGCAACTTCTAGCTTAGTTTTCCCGCCCATCATATATTTCCCTTTTAAATCGAATTTGTAACTCCTCCATGTAAGTACAAAATCGAATATGAAAGCAAAAAGATTATATCCAAATATAAGAAATTAATATTCATACCTTAAGAAACTATGTGGAACACCTCAAAAGTCAACCTAAAATAAATATTGGGTTCAAAGGATCACTAGACAAAGAATATTAATTTGAAATTATAAATCTAATTTAAATGCCACATTGACAAATGAATATTGATTTTAAAATATAAATAAGAGATTGCTACTTAACAATACACTTGAACTAAATGGCGACTTGAACACAACTTAGTCTCAATGATAGAAAGATTTGAAAAGAAATGAAATTCATTTTGATCAATAAAAAATGCAAGCAAATACTCACTATCCTATAATCAAACCTAAATAAAAAATAATATAATCAAATTAAAATAAAAGGAACATGCATCATGTCGGGCTTCCTGCACGCGTGCATAGTTTGTGCAAGGAGGTTGCGTGGCTGCCCTGCGCGCGGTACCTACCTCCCTATGCGGGGCCTCCCGGTGCTGGGAAGCCCTGCGCAGGAAGCCCTCTACGCACAGGGAAGCCTTGTGGGGGCTTCTTGCTCGAAAGCCCCTTTGTGCGCAAGGAAGCCCCATGTAGGGCTCCCCTCTGTGTAGAAGCCCTCTATGCACAGGGAAGCCCTGTGCGAGGATCTCCCTGCGCACAGAGAAGACACGCGGTGCTTCCTGCAAGTAGGGCAACCGCGTGCAGGGAGGCTACGTCGGAATGGAGGGTCGTCAGGTTCTCTTCCGGGAGAAGAAGATGCATGTTAAGAGAAAAATAGGGTTGAAAAATATTACCTCCTATTGTCTCATCTGCCAAAGAAGAAAATGTATTATTAGATTAAATAGAGAAGTATTTATACCTAATTTACTTTGTCATAAGCTTTAGTTATATTTTATCATAAGTATTTATACCTAATTTAATTTATCTATATATTATTGATAAGAGAATGTGATAAGTATTATCACTATCATTCATATAAAATATAATTTTTTAATCAATAATTATATTTTTAATATTAAAATTAATTAAAGCGTCTTTAATTTCATTATCAAATAATAAAATTGATTTTTTAATCTTTTAAGACCCAAACTCTATAATTGCTTTATCAAAAGACAATTTTAATTTTATTTATCTTTAGAATTATTATTAATTTAAAAACAATATATTGGTACAAATAAATGATAATAATAACCATATAATATATATATATATATATATATCATTAATCTTCACAAATATGTGACGTTCATGACGAATTATTTTAAATTTTCTTGTGGTTCGCCACATCCGTTGTCACCCTTCCTCACTAAGAGAGGAGGGGAGGGACGCTCAGAATGTCCATGCCCCACCCCTCTGCAAAAAGGATGCATCCATGCCTCTTTCCTAGTGATTGGAAATGAGCAAGGTGATTGTTAAAGAGTGGTGTATCTGATTTTGGAATTGAGAAGAAAATATGAATGTGTTTTAAATTTTAGAAAAGTTTCAAAATGAAAAAGATGAAACATAATAAATAAATTCTATTTTGATTTCTACCCTAATTTGTGTTCTTATTTCAAAGACATTAATATATTATCCTTATTTTATCAAATATAGTGCATATGGATATAATTAAAAAAATGAAATTATAAGTGGGCTATTTATTTCAAAATAAAAAATTAATTAAAAAAATCCATGAATTGAAGTAATATTTTATTTTATAACGATAGTTTTATAAAAAAAGTGAGTTAATTAAGAATATTATCCAATTTATTAAAAATTAATTAATTAATGCATCAATTAAAAGTGTTATATGTGGACGCAAATTATTTTTGTCGTGTTCTTTTTTAGCACACCATTAAATTATTATGTATTAATTTTTAAAAATTAGGATGTAAGTTGTATTGACGTCCTTAATATAAAATTGAGACTATAAACAAGTGTCTCATAAATTGGACGACATTGCGTCCTTAAGAATGCGTTTCTACATGACCATTTTGTTGTAGTGACCCCATGAGATCAAGCATAACTGAGGCGATGGTATTCTTTGAAAATGACATGGATTATATAGTCTCGTTTTGATAAGAGATGTGATCTCGTGATTGCATGAATGCATATTATTGTCTCCACCCATATGTCACGTTTGATGCATGTCATGTTGAAAATAAACTAAGTTTCGTGCAAGTTAATAACTACATTTGATACTTGATTTTTATCAAGATGGCTTTATGTGGTTTTCTCGAATTTGACAAATTTTGATGTTCTTATGGTTGTAACCTTTTACAAATGCAAGTTATAGTTTACCAAATTTAATATGTATGTGAATTCATGACATAATTGAATATCAAATGAAAAACCACCTTCTGACGAGACTTTTAGGAGAAATCGAGCTTTGACCGTCCTGAGTATATAGGCAAACAATTTAGTCCTACCATCCGGCAACCTAGTATATTAAAAGACCGTCCAATGTTGGATTAAGCTTAAATTACGATACCGTATGTGACATACAATAAATTAGGATGGGTCAAAGCAGATAATTCACTCAAATAACTCACTTAGGATTCTACTTTGGTGGTAGAAGCGAGGCTCGTCTTTTCTCACTATTATTTTTGTGACCTAAGAGGATAAAGGTTTTGAACATCGTCCATGCATCTTTGCTTACATGTTTTTAAATGTGGCTTCAATCTTTTCAGTTTTTAAATATTTTTGGAAATCATTTATCACCTACTGAACTTATTAGTGCTCACCCCTTACTTTATTTTTGCATGTGATGAATAATCAGCTTTGACCCTCAAGTGATAGTGGGTGGGTTTAGAAACTTGAGAGGGAGTATGCGTTTGAACGTTTGATAGTAGTCTTCCATTAACATTAAATATTATATTGATATTTGGAGTACTTTATTATTATTTTAACACCTTATTTATGAGAACTTGTTGCAATTATCCATATTTAAATCGGGATTAAAATGAAGTCTTTATGTCATGTGATGAGCATGTGCTTTTGGGTCGCTATTCCACTTTAGATATATTTGATCATTGAGCCAAAGGGTTCCTTATCATTATGTTGTGATATAAGTCATGTGTCCCTTAATCTTATTTTTTATATTTTTTTTATTTCTATATAAAATTAAAATAATTAGTTATGAAAAAAAAATATAGAATCAAATGTGAATTTCATTTCAATTTCGCAATCGAAATAGAAACACTTTCTGTAGTCATTATATCTAAGGATTCCTAGCATATTCTATTTGAAGTAAATGATTCTTTTCATGAGATGAATCTTTGAAACATTGTTACATGTACATGGCATTTTCCCTTATTGATATTAAAAAGGTGATGCTGAAGTTCTCGATAATTTATAATTTATTCTAAATTGTCCAATCATAATTCCACATTTATTCTTTATTTGTATTTGAAATAAAGGAATAAAGGACCTGTGGAGCAATTTTTACTCCACAGGTATGGAGCACCGCAAATCTTTTAGATCTGCGGTGCTCCATCAACCCGAATTTTGGAAAGAATAAGAACAAAACCGGTTCTATCGAATCGGTTTAACACTTGGTTTTTTTCATCGGCTTAACATTGATTTAGGGTACATGAGTTCCCTTTTTTCCACTTTCTCTCTCTTCGCCCTCGACATGTGGCACCTCTTGCATCGCCGACGAGTGGACGACGTTCTTGGCCGTCTACATCGTCTGCAGCTGCTGCCTCTGGTTTGTTTTCTTTTCCTTTGTTTTTTTCTTTTATTCTTCTATTCAGGAAAAAAAAGTTTTGTTAATGATTTTGCTCTTGTTTTTTCGCTCGACAACCAACGACCTAGAGAGAGTGGAGGAGTTTGAGTGATCGGAGGAGACCGTGATGTCAGGAACCGCTCAGGACGAGGACAAGAAGTCGGCGGATCATGCTGCCCAGATTAAACTCAAGGTCAAGGGCCAGGTTCAGTTTCGTTCTCCCTTCCATCCTCATTTTTGCTTTTTCAATGCATTCTAATTCTTTCGTCTTGGTTTTTACCCAAACTTTTGTTGTCTTTTTTCTTTCCTGTTCGAGTAAAACTCAAAAAAAGTAATCTTTTGGCAGGAAATAAAGGACCAAGCCGTCCATCTACTTCTTTTGATATCTAGTTTCGTTTGCTTTCTTGTGATGTTGAGGAATAATGGATCTTCTATGTAGTGGCTATTTGGAAAATTATGATGTTCTGATCCGGTTCGCAGGATGGAACCAAATGATGTTCTCTGAATTCTTCTTCCATTTGATTTTTTGGCATAAGGATTTGTTCTTTTTTTTCCTTTAGGATAAAAGTAGGAATGTTTATATTTTTTGGCTCTTTAATTTCCTGTTTATGTTATGATATATTCTTCACAAAGTATTGATATTTGTAAATGTAGTTGCATTGCAAAATAAATAGTCAGTCTGCATTTTGAATGCTTCAGTGCATGTGAAGTTTCTTTTTTTCTAAAGAAAATGTTGTTTTGGAGTTGTCAATGCATCAACTATGCAGTGGGACTTCTGAAATGAAGGCGTTGTTGGGCATAGAGGGCCAACTAAGATTTGTCAAGTAAGGAGAACTCAACTTGAATGCACCATGGCAGCTCTTGTTGTTAAAGCTACTCTTGTCATTTTTTTTGTGATGCCCATGTAAGATATATTGGAATTGACGATTTATCTAAATTTATATTTTGTATGATGTCTATTTAAACATTGTGGTTTGGAGAACTTATCAAAAATTTCTTTTGCATTAAATTTTAAGCATATCCACTGAAAAAATGCTTTTCGCTTGTATGATCAAGAATATAATATGGCACTGGAAGCTATAGATAAGATAAAGAAAAGTCTCCTTGGTTTCTTCTATGCACGTAAATAAATACACTAAACATATTGTTCTCTTTAATACATCAAGTAAATAATATATCAACTTTTCTAAGTTTGAATATAGCATGTCCATTTTTTGAACAGTTGGTATAATTAAGATGTAATCATGATCATCTGTTCTTTTTCACCAAAGCTGCTTGCCAAAGAATAAGAATAATGGTCTTTTTTTATTCCAGGTAACGATGAGATGGATTAGCCATCGGAAAAGCAATCATATCCGGCTTGAAAGCAGCTGATTTTGTCATTTTTTTTTATCTCAATTGTTGTGATGAGCAAGATGACTGATCTATATGGAAAAGGAGACATGCCAATTCAATTGTTCTTTCATTTTTCCTCTTCTTGGGTCTATTTTGTGACAATATGGACACAAAGTGTGGGAGGAGCCGTGAAGTGCTATTTTAGCCATCCATAAAGTTGTTTTTATCTTTCAATTTATTTTTCTTATACTAGGACATGTGTAGCTAGAAAAGTTAGTTACTGTTCTTGTTACTAGTTTCCAATTGAAATTTGAGGTTGAAAGAACCTGTTTTTTTATTCTTCATCCTTGGGTTTTTATGTTGTTTGTGCTAGTTTTATGCCATCCCATGAGTTTATGTGATTGTCTTACATGATAAAGTTGATATAAGAGTCGCCCAGCTCTAAAATCATCCATTTTTCACTCCCCGATTAAATTTTTAACGTGATGACATAACGTCTTTCTATTGATCTCATAACACTTTTCGCCTCCAAAATGATAAAAAATACAATCTCAAAAGGCATCATCGGTGCATTAATAAAAACTTTTACCTTTAAAAGTAAAAAAAAAATTGAATCACATTATTCCAACAATTAAATACAATGTGTTTTCTACTTTGAATCTTTGAATTACATCTTCACATTCTGCAACTTCATTGAGCAATCAATCATATGCTTTGAATCTTTGAATTACATCTTCACATTGTGCAACTTCATTGAGTAATCGATCATATGTTTGTTCCTTTTATGTATCTGGGTTTCCCCAGTGCTTTGTCATCTTTAATAATGCTAACAAAGAAAGCATGTGCATCATTTGAATTAGTTCAGAATTCATTAATAATAAAATCATAAACTATAAGATTCATATACATGAAACTAAATGCATTCCCAAAATTGCCTTCCTAAATTATTATTTGTCCAAAATTGCAAACTACGAAAATACTGATTTTTAGGTCAGAGAGTTGCAAACTAAGATAATCGTTTAGAGAGAAAAAAAAGACATGCAGTGTTTGTTTAACACAAAAAAAATCAGTTAATGACATATTGATTTTGTGTAACTTTCTTGAGGCATGGCAACTTCTGTGTACATTTGAACTAGTCACTTAAATTGTTAAATCATGAAAATTGAATGTAACGAAATGAGAAATTACTCCATGGTGTGAATAATTTCTAGAACCAACAATTAAAAAGACAACAAAGTGGAGATGGAAAAACACGCATAACGCGATTGTTATTACACTCCCATTGAATCCAAGCATATAGAGAATTCACTCGAAACAAAGAATTTGAGTATATGAACATAAAACTGATTTTTTCCGGTCATTAATTACATGTCATTGCATATATTAATTATCAGTTTATCATACAAAAAAAATATTGCAACTGAAGAACGAGAGGGAGAGATGGATTCTGCAAACTCGGATTGGGGGCTCCTAGCACGCGCTCCTGTCCTTTATAGGCCGCTGCCGCATAACACTCCGCTCCCCTCAATGCGGCCGTTACGCGCGGCAATCGCGCGTTCGATTTGGAGCTCACGGTGGCTCCTTTCCGGAAATGAGAGATAACGAGTTAAATGCACGATCCGCGTGCATTTAACTCCCGTGACGTCCCTCCCTGTTGGACTCAGCTCGCGCGTCGTCCACGCTCATTTTCTCCACGCAGCGTCTCCGCGTCACGACCATGATCACCCGGATCACGGCTCGTCCATCACGGCCATGATCTCAGGGATCACGGCTCCTTTTGGCCATCACGGCCGTGATCAGTTGATCACGACTGGTCACCTTACAACAATCTCTCACTTGACCAGCGTGGTCACTGTGTCAGCACTCCCACTATTCGTGAGTAGTCTAACTGGAGATCATGTCCCGAAGTATCACTATCCGTGAACACTTCACACTGACTCAGTCACTCCTGAGTCCCATCAAGCCCACATGCTTGATAAAAGTACTAGCTTCAATTCTCTTTGTGAGGTAATCAACTAACACATCATTCGTAGGCATATACGTCACTGTTACTTCCTTATTTTTGACTATATCCTGAATATAGTGATATTCTATCT
>LTAE01009534.1:0-18425 GCA_001647135.1 Pontederia paniculata
GAGAGAGAGAGAGAGAGAGAGAGAGATGTGAGGGATTGGAGAGATAGGAGGAAACGTAGTAGGTGATGTGGGAGAGGGTTACGGCTGTAACCGCTCTCCCATGTTTTTTTTATTTAGTTTTTTTTAGGTTGTTACATCGTCAATATCCACTGTTGTCAAATATTTAAAATGAGGATATATGTGTTGTTAAAAATTGTAACAAGTAAAGATTTCGACATATACCTAATTCGTTGATCACCCATTGTCTCATCAATATATTGTCGCTGAATTGTATTAATATCATTACTCATTTTGGATGACATATGAGATGACCAAAAGAAAAGGCAGCAACTACATTAAAAAGAGGAATTCATGTTAGACGACAAGAACAAAGAAATAAAACAAGCAGTACAATTTGGGAGCATGACTGTTGCATAACCTAAAAAAAATATGAGATTTTCCAGCATTTGAATATGTTCAAAAGTGTTAAAAATTTAGTAAGACTAAACTAAGAACTTGTGGTTACTCAATAGGTAATCTCATATTCAGCACATGGATATGATCAATAGTGTTAAAAATCAAAACAAGGCTGAGCTATGAGCTTGTGGTGACTGAATGGTTAATATTATATGCAACACAAGGATATGTTCAAGAGAGCTAGAAATTTAAAGCTTTCAGATGGCCAATGTATTAAACCATCCAGTTAATCTATGTTATCTTGTTATAAAGGAATAAGAAATTTTTAATTTATGTTTTTAAAATATCATTGGTGGTAGGTAATGTGATTATTTTGTTTGTAGTGCTGAGTTTATTCTCAGTTTTTCTTTGAGGAATAAAATGATAACAAAAGAGGCAAGCCATCCACTGTTTATGAATAAAATATTGAGGATGTACATGTATGTATGAGAAAAAGTAAAGATTATATAAATATAATGAATTTTTCCTTATATTGGTTATGTTTCCCTTTTTATCTTAAATTTTATGAGTTGTTCATAAGAAATATAAAGGGAAGCAGGCGAAAGGGAAACTTTGAAATTGCATGGGGAAAGTCTCTTTTTCGCCAAAGGGGAAAGAGCCACTGCCGTCGCCGAAGGGGAAAGAGCTGCTGTTGTCATCGCTGAAGGGAAAAGAGACGTCGTCGAAGCAATCACAAATCACAAGTAAAGAAGACGGGTCATTTTTTCTTGCTGCCCATCTCAGAAAAGCAGAAAAGAAAAAAACTGGATGCAACACACAAACAGAGCATGTACAATGGGCGAATTTTTATTAAGTTTTATTTCTTCACTCCTTAGTAGGATATGTTGTTATTATATAAATCAAAATGAGAAACTTGATAACGCAGGATTAACACTTGATAATAAAACAGTACTGCGTAATAGAATAGAAACTGCATAAATAATATAAGAAAATGCATAAACAAACAAAAAAATTGCATTTCAGACCTGTCGTCCATCTCAAACTCTCAGATTGTCCATGAAAACAAACTAATCATGTAGTCCAAAAGAACATGTAAATAATCGTTATAATGTTCAAGACTGTTGTCCAACTAGAGTCTTCTGTATCCATTTTTTTTTGTCATTCTCAAAATATTTTTGAGGAAATAAACTCGATAACATCATGATCCTTCCTGTAAGGATTGTAAATTGTTCACACAAAAAAAGTCGTTCATCTTTTTCGTCGTTACTTCGTTTCTATCTTGTCGTTAATAGCGATGACTTAGTGATAGCCGTCTTTGTCGCTAACATGCTGTCCTTAAAGCCCAAAATTCTTGTAGTGACAATTCTAAAAATATATGAAAGAACATTAAAGATAAATCTTAATTTCAAATTAATGAACATTTTTTAAAACAGAAGCTATTGTCAAGTTTCAAATCATAGTTCCATAAAAATAATCAAATGCATAACACTACTAAAATTGTTTTCTAAAAGGAGACTTTAAATAAAACAATACCTAAATCATGTGCATCAAGAACATCCATTGCCATCCATTTTGAATCATCATATCACATTGCAACTTAATTACCTATAGGATCCAATATAGGAGGAGGCGATTCTCTCATGAATTTATTTGACTCAATATGTAAGGCATATAATAACGCATATATATAATAATCCTAATAACATTTATCAAAGAAATACTTACTACATAAGGATAAAAATTTCATCACATCACAAATAGGAATCACATCTTTTCATGCTTTTCTCGTGTCATGTCTATGTTAATTTCATGACATCAAATCATCATTTTTGCTTTACTTTCATCATACTGTAGAATATACATCATTATCATCGCCATTACTTCATTAATTATTAATGTTTGCCTCTTTGTTTATGTTCATCGTTATATTTATTGACTTTAAATAAGAGTCCTCATTATAGTATGTGGATTACCACATGTAAATGGTTGGTGCACTAACCACGACATTGATCCCATAGGGGAAGAATGCTAGAGAATCCTTTTTGTTGTATAGAGGGGAGTAACCCATAGAAGAGGAACTACGCAGTTTTGCTACAGCTAGGATGCTAGTCCCTAACATCATCATCATCATCATCATCATCATCAACATCATCATATAATTGAACTTTTCTCCCGACAATCAATACACATTGGTGACCTCTTTAATTAATCTTATTTGTTTTACACATATATAACATATAATACATCATAATAATAAGGCCAATCATAGGGTCCATACATAATTATGTATCATAAGCGGTAATGAATACCTAACATAAGATAGAACATTAACATCAATGAGATATCATAAAGAAATAAATTAAATAGTCTAGATAGACTTACCCTTTTTAGGCCATTTCAAGTTATAATGCAAGATTAGATAAGAATCATACTATTCCACAAAGTGTAGTATATTTAGATATGTAAAATTTACGATATATTTTCTAAGTTGAACACGCTACTTCTTAGAACAATATGACACATGGCTAGTATTTCAATCATAACTCTTTCTACATACCTCGGGTCACAATGGATCTAGTTCTTACGAAAACTAGAGTTCAAGATCTATTTGTTAATATATTATTCATATGAATAAAACCCCACCAAAACTTGGCCGAAACATTCATCATGATTTCTACATAGAACAACTAATCAAACATTCATTCATCTAATAACATTAAAGGTATGCAAGAACAATCACATAATAAACATCCATGAAACATTTGATGCTCCCAATCCTAGTCGTGGTTCATCTATTAAACAATGATGAATCCGCCAACATACTCTAACACCTCAGGTTCAAGAAAATTGGGAGACCAACAGTTACATAGAAAGACAGTTGGTCCACTACCTTTAGAATTCAATTTCTATCATAACTTTGGGAACTAATATATATTAATTTCCCTAAGATAACTCCCTCATTAGAATTTCTTTCCTCCTTTACTTCCTCTTCCTCTTCTTCTCAACTCTGGTTCTTTTATTTCCTCTCTTTTGTTTTCTCCTCTCCCTCACATGTTGGATGAATAGATAGAAGGAGGAGGAAGGAGGGACATCGACAATGCTACAATGATTGTGGGACATTGTAGTGCGAATCAGAGTTAGGACCAATGCGAGGAATGATCCATCGCCAAAAGGTGTGTTTAACCTGATCAAACAGTAAAATTATTAATAATCTAATTTAGCCCTTGAATTAAATTTCTCAAATCATATATGAATCTTTCAATCTGATTTTTACATGTTTGGATACATTTGTTTTTATCAATTTATAAGATAGAGCATTGATGATCTATATGCATATGAGCATAGTCATCCTTCTTATATCATGTCGAAATTTCCTTATCCTTCACTCCTTCATGTCACATTACCTATTACTATGAAAGATAATAGTACTTTACATGATTTTAATCAACTTGTTTCAACCATTTATACTAAGATAGAATAGTATAAGAGTTGTCACAAAACCCAATACGACCATATCAATCAAAATAGTAGGATCAAAATATGGTCTGGTACGATCGATATGGTCGTATTCGTCAATATAGCCAGGTCAAAATATCGTCGATCAGATTCCTTCGTATGCATCTTAACTTGATATGACCCATATTCGTCGATACAGGTCGGGTCATAAGCTACTCTATTTACCTAGTACATACAGTATTAGTTGATACAATATAACTAAAATTTCATCGGGCATTGAATCCATTTAAGCACCTCCAATCAATACAATCATACCATCCAATACAAGCTGACTATATTGATGCCTCTATACACCCTGATTATTAAGAAAAGTATTTTAATTATCGACTCTTAATTTTCCTGTATTATATTAGAGTTTCATCATGCTTCTATCAGTAGATAATCTAATTTTCAATTCCTGAAAGATAGATAGTAGACTCATAAAGATAAAATTGAAACTCGAGGGATGCCATACTATACTATGCATTTAATATTATTGTTCCTTGTTACCGGGGATAACTAATGTAGTTAAAGCCAACACATTGAAACTATATGGCCAGTGAAGGCAAAACACAATCGCTATTGTTCCTATTGTACAAGACTCTCAACCTCGTGCAATGAAAAGGATTCCACACAAGGTGTGTGTGAATCATTTCATAAGAAAAGGGCACTTGTCGTGGCTTGATCCGCCACTGACCTACCTGCATATGGTTGTATTATTTTCATAGCGTACCCTAGGAAGTGAAAATCTTTTCCATTATGAAAAAATCAAAGAAGTTAAATAAACAACTCCCATGAATTACTGATTTACCGATCCTTAAAGAAGAAATATCAATTTACCGATCCTTAAATATAAATTACTAATCTACTGATCCTTAAAGGTGAATTATCGATTTACCGACATTAAAGATGAATTATTGATTTACTGATCCTTAAAGATGAATTACTAATTTACTGCTCTTTAAATGATGATTACCGAATTATCGATTCTTAAATGTTGATTATTAAATTTCAGATTTCTAATGAAATGCTATTGCATCCTACATATTGCACATAAGTGTACCCCCATTGTTCTCGAGTTAAAGACATGATGATGAATAATCGATTATGACAGATTACCGATTGAATTGTATGACATATTACCGAGTTATCAAATAAAGATTTGTGATGTTCTGCAAGTGATCCATTGCGACATATAAGTCATTCTAATGTTTCATTGAATTCTTGTTTGATAATGAAAAGTCATGCTCATATTCTAAGATGAATAATTCATTCATATTGTTATGTTATTCACACAAGCTTTTCAAAAACTTATGGGAGAGGATCTCCCCTGTATTGATCCTTATAGGTACATGATTCCTTGCTTTGTGGAATGATGGTGTGCGCGACGATGATGACTGTTGCACATGGATAAGGACTCCTTTATCTTTTATTATGTTATATGTCATGTTATATATTGACTTGTAATAAGCGCTAGTTTGATGCTATTTAGTATTAAGGTTGATGATTAATACGGTAATTTAGTTGATGCGTTCTAAATACACTAGCAAGTGCACTAGTCGTTCAAGTGATATAATGATAAAGATTAAGGATGTTGAACCCATGAGGACTAAAGTAACCTAGCCTTGTCTAATTCCAAAAGTAATTGAGAAGAGATCAATTTTAGTTCTAATTCAGAAAACAAACGATAAGAAAAGATGAGAAAAGGTGAGAAAGGATAAAATTCTACGATGAGGTAAGATGAGATCAATTGAATAAAGTTGGAAGATTCAGGACTCCAAAAACTTGATGCGTTCTAAATACACTAGCAACTGCACTAGTCATTCAAATAATATAATGATAAAGAGTAAGGATGTCGAACCCACGAGGACTAATGTAACCAAGCCTTATCTAATTCCAGAGTAATAAAGAAAAGATCAAATTCAGTTTTAATTCAGAAAAGAAAAGATAAGAAAGACGAGAAAAGATAAATTCCAAAGATGAGGTCAGATGAGATCAAATCGAATAAAGTTGGAAGATTTAGGACTCTGTCTCACACTAAATCAGATTGAATTAGAATTATGCATAGATTGCTTCTAATGATGAAGTAAGTTTGCTTAAGATTTGATCCCCTAAATAGATGCAATCACCTTTCCTAGGTCTAGATTTATTGGGGAGTTCAAACGAATCCACCCCAAACAAATCCTAATCTAAGATGATTTAATGATGTAAAACTTATGTTGTTTGCCGCTTAATCAAGTCTAGTTTAATAGGTGACATAACCTAGAATCTTCCACTAATAAACAAATTGTGACATGAATTGCTATGACCTAAATTCAATGATCAGTTTCTCCAACTTCTCAAACCAATAAAATCAATTACACTAAACAATCAATAATCAAATTTCATGATCATCACAAAAAAGAAAAAGCATTAAGGATGACAATCATGTTCTAAAAGAAACAAATCAATAAAACTCAATTTAAATAGGGTTCACAAACTCCCTAATACAGATGACTAAACAAAGGAAAATAAAAATCAAACTTTAGATCTCAGCAGTAGTTCTTCAATGTTTTGATCTACCTTTGCCTCAGAAAAAATCAGTATTTCGCTCAAAGCTTCGAATATGATCTTATCTTTTGCTTCAGACCTGTAGAATGATCTCTTTGTCTCTCTCCAACCTCTCTAATGTCATCTTGTATCTCCCCTTTCATACCCTTCTTCATATTAGGGTTTTATAAAGTTGAAAAGTAATCTCCTGATCAAACTACTTTTCGATCAATGGTTGTGATTAAATCCTCATAAAACCTCTTCCAAATCCTTAGGAGTGTCTCCCAATCAAATCTGTAGTCTTAGATCATATAGAATTATTTTCAGCCATCAAATCTTATCAAATCCTCGAAAATATAAACTTTCGCAACTCTCTCACGACCTGTAAGTAGTTGATTCTTTAGGGCCTCAAGTCTTCACGGCTCATGACAATCCGTCATGGCCCGTAACTCGTGTAGGTCGGATGTGCTTCAAGGTAATTCCCCATACTTACGACCCATGAAAATCTTCACAACACGTAACTCGTCTGTTGTGTCTGTTGGCCGCCTCTATAAACGTCGTGATGCATGGTTACCCTCGCGCGTTGCTACGTAAAGGCCCGTAACGGCCCAAGATGATCTGGGCATTCTGAATTGGAGCCGCTGTAAGAGTTGTTATATTGATGTTGCTGTCGTAACCTCCGTCTTTACGACGTAATGTGTCATCACGACTCGTAATACATTGGATGGTAATCTTTTCACTTGCTAAACAGATCGTGATGTTGCATAATGCCTCATGACAGGCTCGATTACTCCTTATATTTCTTCGTCACAGCTCGTAATGGCCTATCACGGCCCATGATGAGTCCTGAATGTTGTAATCTTTTATCGTGACTACGATTTTGCAGAGTTAATTCCATCTAAGCCTTCCCTGATCCTCTCCACATGATTTCCTACAAAATAAATACCAAAGAAGAGTAGATTCTGGACTTTAAACAATAATGAATAAATAATTACTAAAATAGATGCATGCCATGCAAGAATGACTCAATAGCATGCCTAATACAGACCCTAAAATATGTTTTAAAATGCATGCATCAAACTCCCCCAAGCTTGGATATTTTCTTGTCCTCAAGAAATGTTCAAAGCAAAACTCAGAATTAAGAAGGAGATCAAACATTACTTCCACCTTGCAGAATAACTACTTTTCGCATGTCCTTCATTTATGCACTTATCACCAACCATCCTTCCACTTTCCAAATAATCCCAGCCTCAGAGATCCTAATACTTAACAAATTTAAACTCTTTCAAGTTCAGCACTAACATGTACAAATGATTAGTATATCAAATAAGAACTTCAATTTTGAATAAACAGATGTACACTGAGCTTAATAAAATATTTTCCCTTTCAAAATCTTGCTCTCTCATTTTACTTTTCCTTTTGTATTGTAGCCATCACACAATATTGCACAAAGAGGTCCGTGTAGCAGGCTTTCGACTGCTGACTCCCAAACCAGATGGCCTTAAGGCAACAAGTGTTGACGCACCCTCGAGCTTACTTGCCCGAACTCTCCCAGGTTCTGAGTTAAGGTTTGAATCACAACAATGAATTGGTTGTTAGTACGCTTCTCCATATTGCAAAAGGGGGTCCATGTAGCAGGCTTTCGATCAGTGGATCCCAGACCAGATGGCCTTAGGTCACCAGGCATGAACCCCTACGGATCTAGTTGCCTGAACCCTCCAAGATTTTGGATAACACATGTCACAACCTCCTCAACTATCTAAACATAAATTTTTTCAATCATTTCATATTGTTCATTATGTAAATTATCTTTTCTTGCAACAATAAGCTGAATATATACTTATGCATTCAATAAAGAAGTAATTATTATCAATACCGACAAAGGACAAGAAGAACATAAACAAGAACTTGTCGTCTAAGTAACTGAAAATCTACTTGGCATCAACCTGCAATCCATCTTTTTCCAACATTAAACTGATAAGTGATAAATTAAGGCATAAAATTTTTCTATCTAACAGGATGTCTCTGAAATTTACTCTCAGAAAAATAAAACTTCAAAGCATGATAAAATATTGATGATGATGATAGTTTTGGATTTTTAGTGTTTCAATTTTTCTAGATTTTCACTGATATGATACCAATGCAGTATAAACAAAGATGCAATGTATAAAGCAAATATGATGCATGGAATGCAACTCCCCCAAGCTTAAACCTAACATTGTTCTCAATGTTTAGGCCCGGCCGAAGGGAGGGTACATAAATGCATGAAATGAAAACAATGTGACTCAAGAAAGCAGAAAAGAAGAGACATGGCCTAGTATACTCCTATGGCGGCGGTAGCTGTGGCTGAGGGTGCTGGTAAAATAACACTGTTCCATAATGTCCCTGGTTCACATGATAATCATTATGCGTTGGATCATGTTCTTCGTCCTCTCATGACGATCGTGGATGTCCCGGATGTCTCCCTGCATAGGTGTTAGAATGGAATGCATAATAGAGAATCCATAAGTTATCGACGAGTACACATCCGTAGATGGCTGATCTTGTTGGGAGGGCTTTGGAGCTTTCCATAATGGTCATGACCCGTGACAGGTGGTTACCGGCCGTGAAGGACTGAATCGCAGGGCATGACGAGCTGTAACGACAAGGTAGGCACTGTTTCACAGTTGCTGGTCACGGGTCATGATGGATGGTAGTGGGCCATAAGTAAAATATAGTGAAATGTTTCTCGTTAGTTACAAACCATGATGATGTATTACTACCCATATGGATGAAAATCGCGAGTCATGATGGTTATTGCGCTGCCATGGAGATTGCCATCTTGGTCACGGTCCATTACAAATGTAACGACTCGTAAGTCGGGTTAAACAGGGTAGCTCATCTAAACATTGTGACTTACGGGCTGTGATCGGATCTTACGACCCACGATGACACTATTTATGGTGTATGGAGGACCTCGTGATAGAGGACACGAGTCGTAACTCGAGTAGCTCAAAGGTTTCCAAGATTGATATTTTGCACTTACAGGTCGTGATGGGATCTTACAACCCGTGACTATGATGTAACAGTGTAATAAGATGGTCCTAATGAATTCTTACAGGTTATGGATCAGGTATTTTCAGTTGGTGATCGATTTCCAGAGATGACTTACGGCACGCGACATGTAATCAATATGTGAATTGCAACCGGCCCACTGTTGAGTCTGTGACACGGTGTCATGGCTCGTTAGCTCGAGAAATGTCGTGAACCCGTGAGGTTTTATCACACCCCATGACGAGGTGAATGCTGGTGAGATGACTCTTTGTGGGCCATAATGTAACCCTAACAGGGCACGAAACATGGTGTTATGACCCGTCAATGAGAGTTACAACCCGCAAGTGACTTGAATTCTCCTAACTCGAACTATGTTAAAGGGAAGGCACCCCTGTTGTTTGTTGTTGCTGGAGAAGATTGTTGTTTTCCTTGTGACTAGAAGTTCTTGCAATGTTCTCTTGACGATGAGTCAGATATCCCTCCTTTATGTTCAGAATTGTGTACGACTTCTTTCTTCACCTAGGACCTGGCCACAATAAAGCTTGAAGAATTTCTATGAGAGTAATCATCCTAAACCAAATGACCTAACTAGAACCAAATGAAAACTAAAAAAAGGAAGAAATTTGATTGCCTCCCAACAAGCACCATTAGTTAACGTCTTAGACTTGATGCCTCCAATTGATATTCAATTCTAAGAATGAGGAGAATTGCGAGTGATGATGCACCATATTGTCTCCAGCTTTTGGTAACCTTTTGTAGTGATTTTTTCTTTGCCTTGTTTTGAATTTTTAAATTCCCCTCTGACTGATTTGAAGTTGGCCTTTTTGGTCGCTGTTGCTTAGATGAACTTAGTACATCAGATCTTGATGATGGTGCGGCTGAGGGTGATGATAATGTAGATTGTGTCACTCTCTCCTCTTGTGGTGGTGGAAGAATAGGAGATGAAGCAGTAGTGATTGGAGTTTCTAAAGGCGAGCTCCTCCTTCGGACTCTTCAATGATATATTCACTTGTCTACTTCACTCCCCACTGAGTAGTCCATGTCTTCTGAGAAAAAAGATCTTTTTGGTCTCCACCTTCTGTGATAAAAGCTTTGTTGGTGGGATGAATACATGATAGCCAGTGGTCCCTCAACAGCTTCTTGAGATGCAGCAATTTGAGAAGACAACTGCGCAACTTGCTTCTCTAATACTTGAAGTTTTACCTCCATGTGTTCAATTTTTTAGTTAAAGCTTTGATGGTTGAGGAGGAGAAACTTCATCTTTCACTTTAACTTGATCCATAAACTGAGTTAAGTGTGCTTCCAATCGTGGATAAGTTGGTCTTGCTGAGTAAACTCCCTTTAAATTGTCAACAATAATTGACCAACATTTCCTCAAATTTCGTTCTTGACTCGATTTATGATGTGACCACACTATCCATCTCTAAAGTGTGTCCTTTAATCTCTGAAATTTGATTCTCCATACTTTGGATGTACTCTTCTTACATGGAGATTTCTTCATCATCATGCCCACCATATGTGTATGCATGGAAAGTGGATCCATCAAAATGACATCTTCTTGAGATTGATAGGATGGCTTGCTGGAGTTTTGTCCTTGCAGATTGATTCCAACTTGAATTATGTTCGATGTGTCTCCTTGTTGATGACTTGATGATGCTCTATATTGCTCAAGTTTGGCTTCTCCAAGGACTTCATCTTGCTTTGAAGTTTTGTTCTTCCCTCAATTTTTTATTTTAATTTTTCTTCTTTTTCGCCATTGAGGGTTCTCAATTGATCAAGTTGTGTATAAAGATATCTCCTGAAAATTAACACAACACTAAAAGAAACGTTAAAGGATATGTAGTAATGATTCTCATGTGATGAAAAATAGGAAAACCAAAAGAAATCTCTAATAACTAATGAAAATACACAAGCAAGTTAACAATTAATCCCCGACAATGGCGCCAAAAACTTGATGCGTTATAAACACACTAGCAGACGCACTAGTGGTTCAAGTAATATAATGATGAAGAGTAAAGATGTCGAACCCACGAGGACTAATGTAACCTAGCCTTGTCTAATTCCAAAAGTAATTGAGAAGAGATCAAATTCAGTTCTAATTATGAAAAAAAAATATAAGAAAAGATGAGAAAAGGTGAGAAAGGATAACATACTAAGATGAGGTCAGATGTGATCAATTGAATAAAGTTGGAAGATTCAGGACTCCAAAAACTTGATGCGTTCTAAATACATTAGCAAGCGCAGTAGTCATTCAATTAATATAATAATAAAGAGTAAGAATGTCAAACCCACGAGGACTAAAAGAAAAGAGAAAAAGAAAAGATGTTTCTTAGAAAAGAAAAAAAGAAAAGAAAAGATGTAATAAAATAAGAGATGAGACTAGGGTTTTTTCAAAAACTTCAATTCGTTAGGGTTAGAATTTTGTTTTACCAAAATTATCTCTTGGATTTAATCAATTAAAATGTTTCTTAGAATTAAATGGCGGAAGGATTGATTTAATATTATAGGACTCCTCTCGGATGACCTAACTATTTTAATCATAAAATAACTTAGGAAGACACAAAACACATCAATCCCAAATAAATTAAGTTAAAATGCATTTGAAATCCAATCCTAAATTTCTAGGCCTCTCTCGAGTGAATAGCAACCCACACTCTATGAATTCCAAAATCAGATAGATATAAACTCTTGCTTCAATCAACTAGAAGAAATGGTTGAAAAGAAGAATGTCGGAAATGGCTTGTGTCGCGTCCGAAAATAGACCGTGTCAGGGCAAGATAAAACACGGCTCGCGAAGATGAGAAAGAACATGGTCGAGTTGACAAAAATCACGACTACAGTTCTCAAAGAAATCACCATTAAATTCAGAAAACGGGTCGCACAAAGAAACAAGACATCTAAAATGTGGGAGAACACGGATGAGTCGATTAAGATCACGACCGCGTTCTCCTCCTATTAAAATATTCAGAATACGTGCAAAACGAAGTTGCAAATGATGAAGTACAAGTGAAAACGGTCCGCGTTGGAAGGAATATGGCCTGTTTTGACCTTTGTCGAAAAATATATTCAATGAAATCCGAGAGAAAGTTAAGCACGATTATTAACAGACTAATCATGATTAATTCAGAGTAAAGGACCGATAGTATCTTTTGATTAATGCTAATAACATACTCAATAAATGTTATGAACATGAAAACCTAGATGCAAGTTCATCTAATATTGCAGAGTAAACCAATCCAAGAGAATAACAGGGTTTAACAAAATTCTTTCCTTGACACACAATCAACAAAAATTAAAAGAAGAGAAAACTAAAACTAATAAATTCTGCAAGACTTCATCATCAGGCCTCCTTCTCTCCACACTAGGGGGCTTCAGAACTTTTGTAGAAAATTCTGAATGAGAGATAGATGATATCCTAGGGTTACAAGTGGCTCTATTTATAGGAAAAAACTAACATGAGAGACTAAGATCAGATGGTTCAAACTAAAAGTTTATTTCTTGTAGGTTACATCGTAATCGGGAATTGTCCATTTTGTCGAACTGCCATATTATGTGATAACACGGACAATGTTGACAACCAAAATGGCCCACATTGTTCTGGTTGGAGTTTGAGTCGTACACGATTTGGAACGCAGACTATTTTGACATCATCAGTACACGTGGCATCTTTTGAGTGGATGAAACCATTATTTTTAAGTGGACACGGCCTTGACTAGGACTGGTGTGGCTCGAACACACCCCATTTTGAAACAAGCGCGGTTCGTGTTGTATAGGCATTTGAAATTAATCATCGTTGCGTCGAACACGACCCTTTTTTATATAGATGCGTCCCATGTTCTACTCGACATTCTATCTGGATTCTTCGAAGTCTTGGAGTTGTTTTGCCTGAAAATTCACCAAAAGAGAACACATGGGTAGTTTCTGATGCATAAACAAAATGTAGTGAAATAAAGTGAAAATCATGCATGGACATATGCCAAGTATTAAGAAAATGACATAAAATGGATACGTGCAACATGTATATTTTTGCTCACATCAAACGTCCCCAAGCTTGAACACTTGCTTGTCCTCAAACAAAAACTTAAAGACAGAGCTGAAGAATCAAAAGAGTCCATCACAACTTCCATCTTACCAAACAGTACTTTCCTCTTGTTGTTCTTTTATACGAGCATCACCGAAGTATCTATCCTCGGTCCAAAAAATCCTAGCCTTGTAACAGTTGTGAACTTAGACATATTTAAACATTTCTAGTTTAGCTCCATAAAGAAAATAGTCAATCATTTAGCAACATTAATGTTCAAAACACAAGTAAGAGTTGAGCTATCAAAAAACTTTTGTATTTATACTGAACTATCAATTTCCTTTTTCGAAATTCTAGTCTCCAGGTAGGGTTTCAAAAGGTTGTCCATGTAGGATGATTTCGACTGATGACTCCCAGACCAGATGACCTTAGGGTAACAGGTATTAAGGCACCCCTCGGGTTTACTTGCCCGAACAAACCTTGGTTCTAAAATGAAGATTTTGAACTAAGTTGTGATTTGAATACTCCAATGTTTCTTTATATTCCACAAGGCGTTCCATGTAAAAGGATTTCAATCAACGGATTCCATACCAAAAGGCCTTAGGTTGCCAGGCAAGAATCCCCTACAAATCTACCCGGACACACCAAGGTTCCAGATAACACTTTTGTATCTCCTCAATAATTCTTATGCAAATATTTTTCAAAATTTTCAATATTTTTCACTTTTTCACATCTATACTTTTTGAAAATAAATAAGCTCAAAAATTACTTAATGTGTTCAATAAAAAGACAACTATAATCAAGACATAAAATAAATAAAAGCCAACTAGACAAGTAATGTTGTACAAAGTTCATAACTTTACTTAGCAACATACTTATTTCCAATACCCTCTATAAGGAGATAATCGATAAAAACAACAACAATTGGATTTCATAGATTAGCAAAGTGTCTTATGTTAGTAATTGAAGTTAGTTTTGATACGAGATAATGCAATTTTTTCTAACAAAATGTAGTAGATAGTGCCAATAAGCAAACATGCAACAAATGCAGAAACAAAATGCATGACAAATGCAACATCCCCAAGTTTTAAATAAAAAAGTATCCTTAGTGTTGAGAAGATTTGAGGGATAACAAAAAATGCAAACTCAAAAGAAGGACAAGAAGAGAGACGACCTAGATGTATCACTATGGTGGCGGTGGAGACAAAGGCAGTCCCATCCCAAAATGATCCTGGATGAGGTGGTAGTCATGCTGGTACTACATCATCCTTTCTAGGCGGTCTAAACGTTGTCGGTCCTCCTCTACAGGGCGAACGATCCTCATCTGCACGGTGATGCTCCTCCTGCATAAAGTCACCCATCTGATCTAACTGTTGATGTTGCTCCTCTTTAGATTGCTCCACATAGTCCAGACGGTTCATGTTGTTCTGGTGATACTCCACCTGATTAGCTCTAATCCACTCTAGGGTTCTCTGCAGAGTGGCGAAGTCGAAGGCGCCTGAAGAAGAAGAGTCATACTGAGGCGCATAGGCAAAGCTGATAGGGATGACTTGTTCTAGGGGTTCTGAAGGAGGAGTGGTCTCCTCGGGCATGTGAAAGTGGGGCTCGTTGTATGAAGGTCCCTCCAGATAGTCTTGCCTAGCATATGAGGGGCCCTCCCCCTCCATCGGCTGTGTGGGTTCTGTCGGCTTCTCGGGCTCATCCTTAGTGGCCAGGGGCGGGAAGTATTGCCAGTTGGCACGATCCAAAACTATGATTCATGTTGTACTGCCACAGGCAACGTTCTCCTTGAATAAAGTTCGGCTCACCCCTGGTCATCGTAATAAGCTTCATGTGAATTACTTTCAGGCGAATGATACGGGATGGTGCTAGAGGTAGCAGGGGTGCGAGGTAAAGGCAGCAGTGTTTGCAATAGCTGTGATAGGCCACCGATGACGATGGTGCCCATTGCCTTCTTCACGCATTTTTGAAGGTTGAAGGCCAAAAATGCACCATCATTGACCTGCCTCCTCTCCAGCATCGCCCACATCATAAATAACTCTCTCTTATTGACGGCTAATGACAAAAAAAAGGTATACCCAAAATGCTGGACCCAACCTCCTAAAAGCTTACCCCGAGCTCTATTTTTTGTAAACATTATCTGCTGATTTATATTCATTTTCCACATTTTAAATATTCATCATCTTTATATTTGAATTCTTGGATTATGAACTATATTCATCATCTTTATATTTGAATTCTTGGGTTTTGAACTAATTTGGGGAGGATTGTAGCTAATTTTTGTGATTTATGCAATTTGAAATTTAAATCCTTTACTTTTCTGTCACAGCTAGGGACCAGGGTAACTTCCATAATTTTCATCTCGGATTTTGCGGAGCTTACCCCTCACCTGTTCGAGATTTTGTGGATTTCAAATTCCTTTCACCTCCAAATTTTGCGGAAGCAATAGAGAAAGTCTAAAGATGATATGAAGGGGAATATAAAGCAATTAATTGGAGGTTTGGGAAGACACAAGCAAGCAATTACTTGGTCCTTCTTAGATATCAAAGGAATTGTCCCCTCAATTTGTATGCATAAGGTATTGATGGAAGAGGATAGTAAGCCCACTACTCAGTTCTAGAGGAGACTGAATCCTACCTTGAAGGAAGTGGTTAAGAAGGAAGTCATTAAATTATTGCATGCAAAAATAATCTATTCTATCTCTGATAGTCCATGAATTAATCATGTATGTTGTTTCTAAGAAAAGTTTGCATCACTGTAGTCATGAATACAAACAATGAATTGATTCCCAAAAGAACAGTAATTGGATGGCGGGTTTGCATAGATCATAGGAAATTTAATGAAGCAACCCGAAATTATCATGTCCCTATTCCCTTCATTGATCAGCTGTTGGAGCAAGTATAAGGGCCAACTATTACTGCGTTTTGGATGGTTGCACATGTTGCAACAAAATTCCTATGGCATATGTGGACCGAGACAATACTACATTCACATGCCCCTATGGTACATTCGCCTATGGGAGAATGCATTTTTTTCCTATGCAATGTACCTACAACATTTCAGCGATGCATGATGGCCATTTTTGCTGACATGAATGAGTAGATCCTGGAGGTATTTATGGATGCCTTTTATTTATCTAAGGATTATTTTTATAACTGTCTTGAGAATTTGGAAGCAATCCTGGGTAGATGTGAAGAAACAAATCGGATGTTGAACTAGAAAAAATGCCACTTCATGGTGAAGGAGGGCATAGTACTTGGCCACAAAATTTCTGAGTATCAACATTAGACACAACTTGCATGGTACTTGTAGCTTCTTAGAAGAGCTCCAAGTGCATGGTACGGAGCTAAGTGAGTGCATGGTTAACCGAAGGAGTCAAATAACCCCATGTGTGGGGTTCCATTCATCGGAAACCAAGTCATCTTCTTCATGTCCAATTCAATCACATACATTAATCCTTTTTTTTCTATCTTATTATCATGGAAATCTAGTTGCTTTATTTCATGCAACAATTAATATATCACATAATACCAATAATTAAATGCATAATTTTATCGTGAGCGGAACAAAGCTGATGCATGCATTTTATAACATATTTTAGGACTTGCATTAGACATAATTTTGAGTCATTTTGGCATCGCATGCATTTATTTTATTCTTTATTTGTTCATATTATTTGGAGTCATGATTCTACACTTGTTGGTGACTATTTTATAGGAAATCAAATGAAAAGGTTAAGGGTTGTAATCAACTCACGAATGAGCGCATTCGGAATGAGAAAATCAACTTCCAGTGACCATTACTGGCTGTGACGAAGCGACACAAGGAGCGACAAGCCATCACAGGCCTGCACACCATTACGACCTTTGCCGAAGCTCCAATTCAGAATTCCTAGGTGTTACGGGTCGTTACAAGCTGTAATGGGTCGTAAGTCGTGGAAAATACAAGTTCCAGCATCAAATATCTCGAGTTACGGGTCATTACAATATATAACAGGCTGTGATATGTGATATCATGGGCCACAATATTCCATCACGGGCCGTGATATCCTCTGTTACAGCCCCTTAAATCTGTTGCAGCACATAACAACACGTGAAGTTTCGTCCGTTTTCACTCAAACTCGAATCTTTTGGAGGAATTTCGATGGGAAAAAATTTCTAAACCTATCCAAACTCTTTGGGGATCAAAAGAAAATATTATTTATCATATTTGAAGGAGTTTTAAAGGAGGAAATCTCAACCACAAAGATTGTTACGAATTCAACTAGGGATTTCCTTATCTCTGGATGGAAAGGTTTCCAAACTTTCTCAAATTCTATGAAAATCCTAGAAATACCTTGGCGGATATAAATACATGTGGAGAAGAGATATTCAGATAGACATTACAGAGATACTCAGATATACAAGAGAGATATTCAAATTATTATACACAGAGGAGAGACGAATTTCTGAAGAGAAGAGTCCAGAGAAATCTACCCGAAGCCTAGAGCAAAATGCTGATCTTTTGAAGGAAAAGAAGAGAAAAACATTGACAGAGATGTAGAGTTTGATTTATTCTCTTTTGGAAGAACTATTTTCTTATTTTAGTTATCTTTGTTAGGAGTTTCTGAACCCTATTTAGGATTGTGTTATTGAATTGTTTATTTTAGAATATTCATTTTTTCCTTTATGCTTTCTTTTCTATGTAAAGATCATGAAATTCTCTTATTGACTGTTTAGTGTAATAGAATTCGTGGTTTGATCTGTAGAGAGGATTAATCTTTGAATTATGAGTTCTAGCATTACATATCTCAATCTGATTACTCGCGGGAGATTCAAATTGTGTGACCTGTTGATAGGACTTGCTTAAGCGGTCAACAATTAAGAATTGCATAAAGCATCTTAGGTTTAGATTGATTTAGGGTGGATTCGTTTGAACGTCCCGGTTAATCTGAATTTGAGATAGTTGATTG